>CAUYRH010107091.1:0-10871 GCA_963574655.1 Perodicticus potto | reverse complement strand
TGTTTTTATGGTGTTATAGGATAACATATTGCTCAGACTAAGCACAGTCTGTTTCAAGAATCTGGGAGCATTTAAATTGGGGGCATAAATATTTAAAATTAAAATGTCTTCTTGTATTTTTCCCTTAACCAATATGAAGTGACCATCATTATCTTTTTTAACTTTAGTTGCTTTAAGTCCACATGTATCCGAGAATAAGATTGCAATCCCTCTTTTCTTCTGAGTTCCGTTTGCCTGAAAAATTGACTTCCAACCCTTAACTGAGTTTTAATTTGTCTTTTGACGTGAGATGTGTTTCCTGCAGACAGAAAATAGATGGTTTGTGTTTTTTAATCCAATCAGCCAATCTATGCCTCTTCAGTGGGGAATTCAAGCCATTGACATTTATTGAGATAATTGATAAGTGTGGTAGCATTCTATTCATCTTATTTTGTGAAAGTTCGTTGGTTAGTTTTGTCTTTTGCATAGTTGGGGAAACTAGGTTCTGTCCTATATTTTCTGGGTGTTTACTTTGCTGAAAGTCCGGAGGGATCTATTAAATATGTTGATGGCCTGAACATGATTTCACCTTTGCTCTGCATGACCTTAGGTCCTGTTAATAATGTAGTATCTTATTATCCAAAGCATGTCCAACTCCCTTTCTATCTGTAGCCAGAAACTCAGTTTTAAGGTTTTCCTGGGGCCTGCTTGGCCAAGAGGGGGTGCATTCAGCTGGTGGAGTGCTTAAGATTTTATTTTAGTTCATGACATTCAAGGGACACACACACTCCTATTCTACTCACACCCTCTCTGCTCAAGTTTTGCCCTTGGCCAATTCTTTGCTTGGGTAATTCTTTTTCATTACCCTAAGACCCACTGTATTAATCATGCCTTTTTATTTTCTGTATTCTGATGGTTTGACATTTGAGGCCTTGCTGACTTTGGAGGGACTGCCCCTCCCAGGGATTGCCAATTCCTAAAGAAAGTAAATAACTCTCCTCTCCCCTATCAGTTCACCTTTTACTTGCAAACTAACCAATCCAGACCCCACACCCCAGTACCTCCTCCATAGGTCACTCACACTCATGACCACCTAATCACCAAAAAGTCAGATCCCAGACCACTGGGGACAGCCGCTATACCCCAGAGGCTTATTCAAACTAGCCAACCCTAAACCTGTTAGTTTTGTTTCACCTGTTGCTTCTGACAGAACCATAATAACAATTTTGCCCAAATTTTCTCCTGAGTCCCTCTGCTTTCTGGCCAAGCCTCGAGCTTCCCCCAGGGCCTGCATGGCATGACATGCTTCCTCCTCTCGGGAACTGTGAGTAACAAACTATCTTTTCGATGACAATTGTCTTCTGATCAGTTGGCCTCACTACACCTGAATAATAGTAACATCTACCACTTTAAAACACCCACCTCCATAATCTCCTCTGGGAAACCCACCCAAATCCCTTCTGTCTCTCAGACTAATATGATACAGTATATCTCATCTATACATCCATTAGCTCTATTTTACCATCATGAGAGCTCTCATCACACTACATTGAAATGGACTGATAATGCCATAGCTTTTCACACCAAGCAGTCTGGCCAGAAGTACATCTTGTACACGTACCTATTGCCAGAGCCTAAAATAAAACCTACACCTAGAGCATGGCAGACTCTCCATATATGTCTGTTGAATTTAACTGGACTGGAAAATTATTCATGCTTTCAAAATCATTAATTTGGTGAAAGATACATTGCAACAACCAGATTGCTCAAGTACAGTTTCAGGTGTGGGGTTCATGTTCCCTAATTCTTGGTTCTAAGTACCAAAGAATGGTTACAGGTATTAAGTTGACAGAACAAATAAGCAGACCAAGCAAGCAAGGTGCCAAAGGTTATTAAAGCATAGCATGTTCTGGAAGAAATGAGTCTACCCCCATGAATGGAGACCTTGAGTTTGACAAGATTCCTTCCCATTATGCTGATCCCCTAATTCTATGTTAAATGAGCAGTGGAATGTTCATGGTTTTTCTCGGAAAAAGAGGGAAAATTCCCTGGGTGATGAATCCTTCCCTTCTTAATCCATGTAAGGCAATTTCCAATGGTTGCCTTGGTATTTGTAAACCCCCATGGCAAGATTGTCACAATGTTAATGAGTAGTTCACTTAGGGACACTGTCACCTTACTTGTGTACATGTTCCAAAGACCCTCTTTTGTGGCCTTGATCATATCTCCACTTTGTAGTTTCTCCACCTCTTTTTGGTTAGTCACTCCTTGGAGACCCCCTGTCATAGACCCCAGACCTGGTTAGTCCTTGGAAGCCTCTTTCACATGACATAATTTCTTTCTTGAGAGCCTCCTCTGGTCTATTTATCCCTCTTATTGTAGACAAAGCATCTCCTAGTACCATTTTCTCTTCTTCCTCCTATGCCTACCTAACAACGGCAAAGTGAATACAAAGATAGAAATAAACACAGACAACTTGGAGAGCTTACAGGATGGACAGGGGACCCTTGACCTATGATAGCTTCACAGACTTCATTTTGGTTTGCCTTTTGACCTCAAAAGCTAAGCTTCCTTCTGCTTTCAAAAGAGCTTGAGGATTGCTCCACAGTGAATTTAAAAGTACTAATAGAATAAAAATAATAGCCTCAAAATCAGTTCATTTGAAGCTCCAGACTATTGGACTAGATGACCTGGCATATTTATGAAGGAGGAAGATATTATTTTATCAATTAAATTAGCTCTCTCAGATTCCACCTTCTTAATGTCTCTCCACTGTGCCCTGTCTCCATTCCTCCTCCTGCTGCTTTGTCATGGCTCACGATGGCCACATGCCTTCCTTAGGAAGGAAGGATCCAGACGTAATTAAGCATCTGAGTTAAAGTCCCAGCTCTGCCATTACTCTCCTACATTGGACAAGTTATTAAGCTCCCCAAACATTTGCCTCTCTTGAATAAACTATCATTAATACTAATAGTAACTATCATTCAGGGTTACAGTAAGGACTTAATGAGTTAATCTATATGTCTGGCACATATTAAGAGCTCAGAGAACATTAGCTATTAATGCTCTTGCAACATCCTTCTCACTTGTCTCATCTCCAGTTGCAAACATGCCATCAGATCTTTCCTCTCCGTAGATGCCTAATATATAATTTTGACCATGTTTCTATCCTGCCTTTAAATCTTCTTATACAGTGAAGTCTAAACTCCTTAATAAGACATTAGAGACCCCCAGGATGCGCCTGTGGTGATCTCTGCAGCCTCTCATCACACTCCTCCAGCCCAGCTGAGCTTCTACCAGATCTTTATGAACATACCAGGCTTTTCCCAAGATTCACCTTAGCCCCCTGGTCCAGCTATTACTTTGAGCATGACCTCACTGCCACGCCATCCCTACGGCAGTGAAAATTTTAGCGACTTCTCTCCTTTGTGCTCTACCTCTCTGCAATAGCGTCCTTGTCACCCAATTTGTGCATATTTGTTCCTTCCACCAGTAAACTGTGTACCTGCTCAGAGCCAGGACCACATCTCACTTATCTTCATATCACCAGTGCCTGACATGGTGCTTGAAATACAGCAGAAATTCATTAAGTTCTTGTAGAAATACGACTGAATCAAATCATTTCTGTAAAATCAATCAGTCAGAATAACAAAACTTATTTTCTCTATAATTGACTAGCTCCTTCTGGAAATTTAGCAACAAATAGTGTATATTATTATCACCAGGTCTGGGCCCACGTGAAGAAAGGATGTGTCAGGCTGAAACATTAAGAGAGCTTAATTCATCAAGTTCATGAAGCCAGCCCTTCCTGGTTCTGACTTCACTTCTTCCCCACCCCACCCCTCTGCACCACCCATAAAATGACAGCATAGGTAGTGGGATTCCAAAAATCTTCGGTTTTGAAGATTCAAAATGAGTCTTCGGTGAGACTCATTTCCTCACTGTGTAAGTGTAAGGAGAAAAGAAAAAGCCTGAGTCACCTACCTGGTCTATATCTTCAGGTCCTATTTAATTAGATAATGGTAGATATTATGGGAGTATGGCCAGTTTATTGCCCCTTTTGCCTTATTTCAACATGATTTATCCCAAGTTTTTATCAAAGTTTGACTAACTGACTCACTGGAATATGAGTTTTAGGGAAATATTCAAAGTCTGTGATCTCATAATTCACTCCACTCTGCAAATACACAGTCATTATCTCTTAAAAGCATGTTATACTGCATTACAATTTTCCCTAAAATTGCAAATGATGGTAAACTATGACACCAATTCTGGGCAGAGCAAAGACAAAAGTCTAGATGGAGCCATGGAGTACATCAGGAAAGTAACTCTAAACCAAGGAGGAAATACTTGGCTTAATCGGATTGTCATCAGTTTTTTAATGCTGCACTAAAAGCAGTATTTTAATGCTGAGCTGCTTCTAATAGCATGTGTGCAGTGGAATTTCTCATCTCATTACAATATTATTATTATTTATTTTAGAAAAGTCTGTAACTGATAGTATAGGTATGCAAATTTTTGTTTTCAATGCCCTTTAATCCTCTTAGATAAAGTACTTACGGGAATATCTTTCCAGTAAAACCCTTCACTAAAAGTAACTCTCGATATAATCTTATTGAAATTGATTTCTGGGGGAAAAATTCTTGCAAAAAATGAAGAAAAGTCACAAGTCCAATTAATGAATAAATTATTAGGTTATTTGGATTTGTCATCTAAATATATTATGTAACAAAATAACTCTGAATATTTAAAATCATGTAGGAACTTCGATGGAATTATATGGAGTTTAATGATTCTGACAGCTTGATAGGGATTAGGGCAATGCTAGAAAGCCTATTTCCCCAATTAAAATAATTGATGCCCTTTAAGGTTGCTAAATATTTATAGAGACGAGACTGTTTATCACAGACACATCTTGGTTTGTTTAGGGTTTCTGTGTGGGGTTTTTTCCCCCCATAATATAATCCACATGACAATATAATGACTGGCCAAGCCTTATATCCCACTGCAATGTTTTCTTCCATCTTTGCCATTTGACTTAGCCCCAAACTGTAAGAAAAATTTTGCCCTTTCTTCAGTAAGAACTTAGTGCTTAATTCAGGTCACTGAACACCAAGACAACCTGGTGCTTAGTTTTGCTCTGAGATTGTGTACCATTTCTTAAAATCAGACTCTGTCATATGGCAGACAAGAGAAAGCACTTTACAAACTTCTAGCTAAGGGGCACATGATGGACCCCAGGTGCAGTGCTCAGAAACCCAACGCCACATTTATGCCCCAACTATCCTTCACACAGGCTGTTACAAGATTAGCCTTCACATGAGAGTGAAGGGGATATCATTATCATTATCATATCATTATCCCCAGTCCATAGGCAAGAACACTGGGGCTTAGACCATTGAAATAATCAAAGAAACTGCAGCAATTGGAGGAACTGCTAATGCTCTCATTAGAATTTTTAATAGTGGTGTTATTCCCATCCTCAGTGGTGTTTAGAACTCAAAGCCCCTGACTAATCTGCAATCTTACAAGGACAGCTGATCCAGCATCCCAATATTTTATCTCATCCAGCTCCCACCCTAAGACCAGAATTGGCTTCAGAGCACCCAGGAAAACATTTTTATTACTTAGAAGACAAAGTGAGTAGTGGCCCCTGGAGCTGTCCAGTGCAGTGACCCTGCTATCACTTGGCATCAGCTCTTCCCTGACTTGCTGGGGGGTGTAGGGGTGTTTCCTGCTGCAGGGTTACGGCTGCTGGGGTTCCGCCCACCTGAGCCATTGTCTGTTTCTGTAGTCTCCAAGTGTTGGGATCTGTGCCCTCAGTTGTATTGTAATCCAACACCAGCATAAGTCTCCCTCTGTATTAGGGGACCCACAAGAGACAGACCAAAGTAATTTTTCACATTTTTAAATGAAGTGAAGAAGGCTAAAGAAAGCCAACAAGGAACAGTGAGGCACTCCCAACCAGCAACAGCAGGGAGCAACTCTACCACTTACCCTAAAAGGGCAAGGAGGAGAAAAAGGTTCTAGATAGAGCATGGTGAGGGCGACAGCCACTATGGTGCTAGTAGCTGTAGCTGCAGGAGGGGGTTAAAGGACAGAGGCTCTGGCCTTCTAGGAGGGACACAGCCACTACTCTCCCAACCCAACAGGAGGGAGCCAGGAGAATAATTACTCCTCCTTCCTCCACTTCCACCTTCTGGTCTTCCCCTGTCTGTGGAAGTGCTGGGGCAATGATGCTTGGTGGGGGAAGTCCATAAAACTCACTTTCCTGGTAAACAAAACAGAGTAGAAAGAAGGCTGCAAATTGAACCTGCCCTGGGTCCACTCACCTGCTCTTCCCTTTAAGACTTGGCCTAGTTTTTATGCAAGGCTTCTCCCCTCTAAACTGGTCTGTTTTATGACTTTTTAGAATTCTCTTGAGATAGGCTCACCACATATGGTAGATATTTGCTATTTTTGCTCTCTTTAGATCCCTTTCCTCGTTTTTTGGCATAAATACCCCAAAATTCTTTTGGGGAGTCATTATTGCTCCATTCCTATTTCATGTGGTATGTGGCTGGCAGAAGCACCCTGGGCGGCAGATGTTGAATCATTTTTACACATCAGGATCAGACTAACCCAAAGGAACACAAGTCGAGGTAGTCAAAAACAGAGATCAGCTGACATATAACATTCTGGTCAGTTTTGAACTTCAGCTATTAAGAGTTAAGTCATCCACTGTTTCTTTATTGACACTCTAATTATCACACCAGGTATTGTAAGTTTATTTCCCTTCTGAGACAATGACTACTCTGAGGGCAGAGAACACACTGTTCTTCTTTCTAACACCTAACATCTGGCACAATTGCTGACATCTAGTGAACACTTGTAGAATAAACAGAAGAATGAATGAAGACACCAGAAGATAAGCATCCTGTTAGGGTTCTGTTTAGGGTATGAGCTGTCCTCATGCAAACGCCATTGCCGCACCTCAGCCTGTGAACCCATCTGATGTTAGCAGTTAGTGGAAGACTAATGGGAACAGAATAAAAGATAGATAATGATAAAAAGAAATTGTTTAAAAAATGAGTTTGTAGCTTTGTGTGGATACTGAAATAACTAAAACCCAGATATTTTAGTAAAAGTTGAAATGGTCTCACATTTTAATCATCTCACAGATTTTACAAAATTGACAGTGGGGAAGGGACATGATTAAGCAACTGACAAGGTTAACTAATAAAGACTCAGATTTCTGATGAGAGTCAAGACCCCCCACTGGACCACTTCTACCCACCTGGTCATTTCCAGTCCCCCTCCATTCTAATCTTTCTTTTCAAAGCATAGGATGCTTTCCTCACCTCTTTCTGGCATCACATCCTTCAGGGTCAAATTCAAATTACAGTCCCTCCGAGAAACTTCCTTCCACCTACTTCACCTCATTAATTTAGAACCCAACAGAGAAAAAAAGGCACTCTCCAAGAACAATTGTCTAAGGAATCACCACCATGATTAAAAATTAAGATAACAGAGTCCAGCTATGCCAAAGCAGATTAACTTTTATCCATGTCTTTGGGCCTCAATGGAAAATGACAATTACTCAATATCCTTCAATATTTTCCTGCTTTGTTACATTATTGCTTCTACTGCAGAATATTTTTAATCCTCAAACTATAAAGATTATATATCTTTTGGAAAGCAGCAACTGTGTTTTATAATTCTCACATATTCCTCCTCAAATATTATTCCCCATTATATTTAACAGCATCTAGCAAGTACAGGGTTAGGTATATAATAAGTATGTGATAATTTTGCTCAATCAAAATACACAATTGTTTGATGAGTCTCACCGGCACAAATGAGGCTACAGGAAGAAAAGTCACTTTGTACCGTGAAGTCTTCTTCAAAGGATAGAAATGTGTTTCAAGCAACTTCATTTCGCCTGAACTCTTATGAATCCACCAGCCATAAATGTTTCCACAACCTAGAAGTATTGTGAGATCACATCAAAATTGCTGGAGGAGAAAATACTGGCATTCTTCCTCACTCCAAATCCCTAAAAGCAACAAAAAAAAAAAATTAAAATAATAAATCCATAACATTCTAGAATATAAAATACAGAAAAGACAAGATCAGATTGAGAAGGAAGTGTAGCCGAAAGTATATGTAAAAGAAAATTGCTGAACACGTGTGAATGATCTGTGTTAGAATAGCCTGGGTTACACTGCCACAGCAAACCACCCTCAGGTTGCAGCTACTTAGAACACACATTTAATTCTCTCTTACTCCGCATATCCCCAGTGGCTAGCGTGTAGTGTGGGTGGCTTCGTTACGTTAAATGACCCGTGCTGAGGGTGGCTCCACCCCCTTTTCCAACCCTATCTGTAGTATGCAGCCTCTTTTGTTGCTGTAAGGGGAAGAGAAAGACGTAGAAAGTAGCAAATTGCACTTGGGCTACTAACTGCCTTCATCTGCAAAGGAAGGAGATCATCTCCCAAAATCTCAGTGGCCTGAGGCAGCCACATGGTCCTCTCTACCTGAGAGGTGATTGAGAAACGGAGAAGAGCAAATAAAATATTTGGTGACTATTATTGTCTTTGCCACTAGGCGCAAAAAATCTTTCTTAAAATCTTCTAGATGACCTTTTAGGGCTTGATTTCAGGAACATGGTGAACCATAACTTATATGAGGCTACTGGAGAGAGAAGAACCATGGAGATGGCTGACAAAAAGCCATCCTTTCATTTTACAAATATTATATGAAATACATCTTTTCTTTCCTTCTTTCATCTAGTACATTGCCTCAATGCTATTGAGGTTTTACTTTCTCCCTGCAATCAAGGAGGAAATTAGTCCCATCTGAGAATGGAGAATAAACCCTTGGATAGAGATTCCTTAAATGTCTTGTGGGTAGAATATGAATTATGCATTTCTAAGTTTTTTCCTATAATTCAGCAACCATTCAGTCAAAATGTATTTATGAATCGCCTCCTCTGTGCCAGCTAATGGGCTTGGTGCTTCATCTCTAGATACACAGAGTCTATTGAAACTCAGTCCCTCCCCAGAGCAAAGGAAATGATTTCCCATCCATGAAGTCACATGTGCAAGGCATTATCACAGAATCTTTCAAAAATGAGGAACAGTTCTGCAGATGGACATGAATGGGAGGCTCTCGCCAGAGGTGTCCAACCTCTTTTTTCTTCTTTTGCATCTTGGAAGAATAAGAGTTGTCTTGGGCCATATAGTAAATACACAAATACTAACAGAAGTTGATTACAAAAAAGGGTATGTGAATACTTTTCATGATACCCAACATCACAGATAAACTAAAAAAGCCCTCCCCAAATCAGCATATGGCTCACAGGGCGCAGGTTGGACACCCCTGCTCTAGAAGGACGTCACAGTGCATGTGACATTGAAAAAACTCACAAGGTATTGTTTAGGCATAACTCCAAGCTTTAGGAAAATGTCCTATTACTGTGTCAATCTTTCCAGACCACAATTAACTTATTTCTGAATTCATCTCCCCATTCATTTTCTTGGCAGAAGTGACAGCAATCCATAGAGATGCCACCTTTTCCTGCTTCCAAATCAATTCGGTTTTGCCTTTTCCAGCTGTTGTGCTGAATTTAAGTCTGCAAAACCAACCTGGAGGTGCAGGAAGCCGAGGCAGTTAAAGCCTAAACATCCGCCTGCGCCCTTCCTATTTGATGGTTGAGTCAGCTTTTAAAATAATACGTCCTTTATTTGTTATTCTCCTTCTTTAGCACTACTGCCAGCTGTACTTTCCACTTCACATGAATTTTGGTTTATTCCAATTTTCCACTTCTCTGACTCTAATCCCATGGTTACAAATGGAAACCAGGCTACACTAATATCTCTTAACTTGCTGGCACTGAAGAGATCAATATTTCAAAATGCCATATGTTTTATAGATCAGCTACTGCATGCATGCAAATACAGAGATATTTGAACCATCATGTGTTTGTATGTTACATAAACCAGTAGCCAAATAATAGCATGTTATCTCTTATGGTTAAATTTTCAAAGGTCGGCATAATGACTGACCAGTGAGCAAACTGTTGACAAGTCTTTTGCTACATCTGAGAGTTTGAGGATGGTGGAAATTGAGGCATGAAAGAATTGCCAGAAATGCCAGCAGTATGTTGGATAATTTAATGCTCAATGCATTCATTGGCAATCAGACATTTCTGGGCTCTGGCATGAGGTTTTACCCCATGGTAGCATGCAGTTCCCAAGAGTCTTTCTCCATACCCATCCTTTCACTTATTTATTTAACAAATATTCATTAAGCACCTGTGTTTCATGACCTGAACTGTCCTCCAGGGATCCAAGGATAAATAAATTACTTCTCAAGAGTCTCCAGATACAGGCAAAATGGGGACCAAAGACCCCATTCTTGGCCAGGGAAAACACCCCCAGAAAGGGGGAAAATAAAAAAATAAGCTGAGCAAGACAGAACAAAGAAAAGTCAGCTAGTTTACCTTTAAACCACCCACTGTTAAGTTTCTTATTTGAACAGTTTCCTGAAAGCCTGGCCTATAGAGGATACAGCTTGCTAACACCCTTCCTGGGTCTGTGAATGCTCCCAAGGAATAATGGCAGCACAGGAAGCTGTGTGCAAGGCCTAGCAGGGAACTAACAAAACTGTTTCCTGCCCAGTCAATAGTCAAAGCAAATACCCATTGTGGAGATTTGTATTTGGCCAGGGCAGAGATTAAGGGAACAGCTCCAGCCCTGAAATATAGGTAGGAGGGCTTATATCCCTTATCACAGAGGAAGACTTTCTATGGTGGAGATCAGAAGGAAATTCCTCTTTCCCACAGGTTCTTCAGAGAAGACTGACACCAGAGGCTGTTTCCTCTTCAGTGAACTAGTGGAGATTAACACCCC
>CAUYRH010107087.1:0-15886 GCA_963574655.1 Perodicticus potto | reverse complement strand
TCTGTTCCTTTCTCTCTTTTTCCTCCTTTCTCTCCAGATCTCGGTTACAAAAGACCGTAGTGGCCATTTTAAGAAGATTCTCCAGGTTATGGTCTGGGACTATAGCCAATTTCTGGAGTTTTCTTTGAATGTCTGGGGCTGTTTGAGGGATCCTTGATTTAATTCTTAGCTTGATTGTTATTGGTGTATAGGAAGCTACTGATTTGTGGACACATTAATGTATTTCCTGACACATTAATGTATTTCTCTCTAACTTCCAGAAGTCTTATGATTGAGACTGTGGGGTTTTCTATTTCTTTTCTTTCTTTTTTCTTGGGGGGGGGCAGTTTGACCAGGTTTGAACCCACCACCCTTGGTAGATGGGGCTGGCGCCCTACTCACTGATCCACAGGCACCACCCCTTCTAAGTAGAATATCATATCATTGGCAAAGAGCACAAGTTTGACCACTTCTGGCCCCATTTGGACACCTTGATATTATTTTCTTGCCTGATTTCACTGGCTAGAACTTCCAGAACTATGTTGAATAGCAGTGGCAATAACAGACACCTTTGTCTGGTTTCAGTTCTAAGTGGAAAAATTTTCAGTTTTACTCCATTCCATATGATATTGGCTGTGGGTTTGTCATAGATAGCTTCTATCAATTTAAGAAATGTCTCATCTATGCCTATTTTCTTAAGTGTTCTTGTTAGAAAAGGATGCTTAATGTTGTCAAATGCCTTTTCTGCATCTCTTGAGAGGATCATATGGTCTTTTTTTTTTTTGCTTCTATTTATGTGGTGAATTACATTTATGGATTTGTGTATGTTAGATGAAACTTGCATCCCTGGGATAAAGCCTACTTGACCATAATGTGTATTTTTTTTAATGTGTAGCTGTATTCTATTTGCTAGAATTTTATTCATTATTTTTGCATTGATATTCATTAGTGAAATTAATCTAAAGCGTTCCTTTTTAGTTGGATCTTTTCCTGGTTTTGATATCATGGTAATATTTGTTTTGTAGAGCAAGTTGGGAGGATACCTTACTTCTCTATATTTTGGAATAGGTTCTGCATTCTAGGTCCAAGCTCTTTTTGAAGTTTTGGTAGAAGTGTGGTGTAAAACCATCTGATCCAGGACTTTTTTTGTTGGGAGTTTTTTTTTTTTCTGTTGTTGCAATTTTGGTGCTTAATATTGGTCTGTTCAAGAGATCACTTTCTTCCTGGTTAAGTGTAGGGAGGTTGTGTGATTTAAGGTATCAGTCTATTTCTTCCACATTGTCCAGTTCCTGGGCATAGAGTTTTCTGTAACAATCAGAGATGATCTTTTGTATCTCTGTGATATCTGTTGTTATTTCCCCATTTTTGTTTATGATTGAGGTTATTAGAGATCTTATTTTTTATAGTGAATCTGGTCAAAATTTTATCAATTTTGTTAATTTTTTTCCAAAGAACTGTTTTGTTTTGTTAATTTTTCAAATGATTCTTTTGTTTTCAATTTCACTTATATTTGATCTAATTTTTGTTAATTCTTTTCTTCTGCTAGGTTTGGGATTGGATTTCTCTTCCTTTTACAAAAACTTCCAATCTTTTAAATAAGCTATTCCTCATATACTCATCATTTAAATGGGCAAAGATCACTAGGGATTTGAGCAAGGTCATTATCATCAATGACAACAATCAAAATAAAAAATAAAGAGAATAACAGGAAAAAGAAACATTTTTTCTGGAAATGTTCTGAAAATGTGAAACAAAATTGTGACATGGATAATAGGAAATATTTTATATTAACAATTAGAGGATCACCACAATCCCATTAGTGAGCATCTACTCTGAAGAAAAAAAATCATTTTATCATAAAGAATTTTGCACTAGATTGTTTATCACAGCTTAGTTTACAATCTCCAAGAAGTCAAAATAGCCTCGGGCATGATGGCTCATGCCTGTAATCCTAGCACTCTAGGAGGCCAAGGCAGGTGGATTGCCTGAGCTCACAAGTTAGAGCCCAGCTTAAACCAGAACAAGCTATGTCTCTAAAAATAACCAGGCATTGTTCAGGCCTTTCTAGTCGCAGCTACTCAGGAGGCTGAGGCAAGGCAATCAGTTGAGCCCAAGAGTTTGAGGTTGCTATGAGCTGTGTGTATGGAACAGAATTGAAGACCTAGAGGTGAACCCAGACACTTATCATCATTTGATTTTTGATAAGCCTATTAAAAATATAAATTGGGGGAAAGATTCCCTATTAAATAAATGGTGCTGGGTGAATTGGCTGGTGACCTGTAAAAGACTGAAACTGGACCCACACCTTTCTCCTCTAACAAAAATAGACTCTTACTGGTTAAAGGACTTAAACTTTAAGACATGAAACTATAAAAATTCTCAGAGAGAGTGCAGGGGAAACGCTTGAAAAAATTGGCCTGGGAGAATACTTTATGAGGAGGACACCCCGGGCAATTGAAGCAACATCCAAAATACACTACTGGGATCTGATCAAATTAAAAAGCTTCTGCATGGCCACGAACACACTAAATAAAGCAAATAGACAGCCCTCAGAATGGGAGAGGGTTGTTTCAAGTTATATTTCTGACAAAGGTCTAATAACCAGAATCCACAGAGAACTCAAACTTATTACTAAGAAAAAAACAAGTGATCCAATTTCATTGTGGGCAAGAGACATGAACAGAAGCTTCTCTGACGAAGACAAGTGCATGGTTTACAGACGCATGAAAAAATGTTCATCATCTTTAATCATCAGAAAAATGCAAACCAAAACTGCTCTGAGATACCATCTAACTCCAGTAAGAGTAGCCCACATCACAAAATACCGAAACTACAGATGTTGCCATGGATGTGGAGAAAAGGGAACACTTCTGCACTGCTGGTGGGAATGCAAGCTAATACTTTTCTTTTGGAAGGAAATTTGAAGTTTGGAGCTGGATCTAAATATAGACCTACCATTTGATCCTGCAATTACTCTTCTAGGTATATATCCAAAGGACCAAAATCACTTGACAATAAAGATATTTGCACCAGATTGTTCACTGCAACTCAATTCATAATTGCCAAGTCATGGAATAAGCCTAAGTGCCCATCAACCCATGAAGGGATTAATAAATTGTGGTATATGTATACTATGGAATACGCAGCATTTAAAAAAATGGAGACTTTACCTTTTTTATGTTTACATGGATGGAGCTGGAAAATATTCTTCTTAGTAAAGTATCTCAGGAATGGAAAAAAAATCCAATGTACTCAGTACTACTGTGAAACCAATTTATAATCACTCACACTTGCATATGAATAATGAAACACAACTATAGCCTAGGATGAAGGAAGGAAGGGGAGGGAGAGAGGAAGGGGGGTGGGTTGATAGAGGGAGGGCTAGTGGGGGGACCCTACCTATGGAGCATATTGCAAGTACAAGTTGGATCTATCAGGTGTACAACACAAATGTCTTAGTGCTGTAATTGGATAAAAGAGGTGAAAGCTATGTTGATTAGTAGCACTCCAATTTGACCAAATAATCAACACATCGAATCCCATAATGGCATAAATGTATGTATGATCTATGTACAAATGACTTAATAAAAAAATTAAAAGTAAATAAATAAATAACAATACTGTGGTGGCAAATTAGGTCTAATTTAATTGTGACTTATACAACAGACACAACTTAAAACTACTTCTTAAAAGTGATTACACAATTAAATACATCCCTCTATGTGCCCAGGTCTTGCCTCAGAATTGTTCGCCTTGAACTCTCGGAGGTCTCTTTCCAGCAAGAGGCATGCTCTGCAGTACCTGTCAAGACACTTGTCCCCAGACTGCTGAGGGTTACTCCGAGGCAGGTAGGTGTCTGAGGTTATGGGTCATTCTCCTGCACTTAGTAAACTGAGGAACATTGCCAAGATAAGTAGTTTCTAAATTTGGAATATTAACAGTGGCTTTTTTTTTTTTTTTTTTGAGACAGAGCCTCAAGCTGTCACCCTGGGTAGAGTGCCTGGACATCACAGCTCTCAGCAACCTCCAACTCCTGGGCTTAAGTGATTCTCTTGCCTCAGCCTCCCAAGTAGATGGGACCACAGGCACCCGCTACAAGGACGAGCTATTTTCATTGTTGTACTTGTCATTGTTGTTTGGCGGGCTGGGGCTGGATTCGAGCCCGCAAGCTCTGGCGAATGTGGCTGGCTCCTTAGCCGCTTGAGCTACAGGAGCAAGCCTAACAGTGACTTTCTTTTTTCCACTGACTCCTCTAAAAGAAACTTTCACATGGAAAACTTGTGCACCTTCCCCTCTGCAGCACACAGAGCTGTAGTGCCAGCCCACAGCTCAGTCTCAAGACACATTTGGATGAGCAACTGGGGTAACCCCACACTATTGGCCATGAAGTGGGAGTGACAAGTGGAAGGACAGGGCTGTCCTAGCACGGTGTCCCTGCCGTAATGCGGTCTGTTCAGCTGGACTTAGTAAACTAAGTTACTTGCTTTCTAGAACTTTAGAACATTTCCAAGATAAGTGGCTTCAAACCCAAGCCTAGCAATCGGTTGCCAAGCAATGGGTCCCCCTGTGAAAAAGTACCAAGAAGGGGGAGGGGCGTCTGCACCTCTCATCCAATCAGAGACAGGGGCAGGCCTCTTGACACCTCAGCAGCCAATCCTCCAACAGACATTTTGAAAGGCCAATGAGAGCCACGGTCAAGGTGACGTCACTCTCTCAGTCCACCCAAGTGGACTCTGTACAACTAGTGGGGAGGATCTGGGCTGTGGTCCCAGGACCCAGCGTGTGAGTCGCATAAGTCTTCACACATAGTCCCTCTTTGAAACAACCCTTCCTGTTTCTTTGGATAAGTGACCAGTAGGTCCAGGTCTACCCTTATTCATTACAAATTATATGGCGAGTTGCCATTCCTAGTTCGTTTGCATAGATTTTATTATATCATAGAATCCTGCAGTTACTCTGGAGGAGTGCTTCAGTAACGGAACTGTTCAAAGTTTCTCAGACTCCATCTCTTTCCATAGTTTTCGAACTTGTTGTTCCTGGGCATTTGCCACATCCTCTCCACCCCTCTTGCACTCATTTTTCCTTCACTCATCCTTAAGATTTAATGACTTTTTAAGGGATCCTCTAAGACAAAATCAGGCTCCCCTCTTTTGTGACCCCACATACCTTTGATTGTTTCCTTGTTAGCATTTGTCACACTGTGTCACAACTGCCTGACTGTGAACCAGGTACCTAGAGGTGCTGTTCAATTGCCAGCACCAACTACAGAGCCTGGTATCTTTGTTTATATTTACTTACTAAATGGAGATGGGAAGTCACTTCAGTTCATTCATTTCACAAATACTTATAAAGCACTCATCTTACACGCTATGGAAAGATTTAAATGAAGTCACCATCTTTATGGCTCAATGTATAATGAAAAGTATACAAAAACAGGCAGGAACATGGGGACAGGCCATCCCAGGCAGTGCTGAGGGCTCAAATAGTAAGTACATTCTCCATTACCCAGCCTCCTCTAGGCCCTGTCCCCATCAGGCTCAGCTCAGATGGGAGTGCTACGGGTTACCAGCCATGTACGTGAAGAGTTAACTCTCATGTCATACACCAACATAAATTCAAGTGCTAAATATAAAAAACAAAACCACAGCCATAAGGGAATATAGGCAAACATTTTTATGCTCCGGGGTGGTAAAGGAGTTTTTCTACCCATAAAGGTAAACAAAAGAAAATATAAAAGCACAGTGTTATAAATTTAATCACCTCTAAAAGGTCCTAACTATAATGCTAAAAAATTACTATTTAAGGAAGGAAAAGGCAAATAACAAAATAAAGGGAAGTCTTGGCAAGATATGTCCTTGCAATCAATAAGAAAAAGAACACTTACATATAAAATTAATAGGATGCAGTTTAAAACTTTATAAAATGCGTGTGTGAAATAATGTACAGTTGGCTCTACACATTGTGGGTTCTGTACCTATGGACTCAACCAAACATGGATCAAAAATATTTGGAAAACAAAGCATCTGTACTGAACATGTACAGGCTTTTTCTATTGTCATTATTCTCTAAAGAATCCAGTGTAACAACTATTTACACAACTTTTATATTATAAATAGGTAATTACAGGTGTTTGGTGTTATAAGTAATCTAGAGACAATTTAAAGGTTATATGCAAACATTACACTATTTTATATAAGGGAATTGTGCATCCTTGGATTTTGGTGTCCGTGGAGGTCCTGGAATCAGTCCTTCATGGATACTAAGAGACATCTACATACACATATTAAATTATCTTGATTTTTTTTTACAGCCTGTCAATGAACAATAACCTTATCAGTTTTAGAGCAAAAACAAAGCAAAATAACATATAAAGTATTAAATAGTTTTTCAAACACATAGGGAATACTATGTTATACTCTTTTTACACCAAATTTCATTTCATGATTTTTTCATTTAAAATATATCCCAAAGTAAAGGAATGCGTGTACATGAATGGTTCAAATTTTCAATAAAAGAAATTTCAAATAAGACCAGAATTCTCAACAAATTTCCTATGACATTCCTTCCTATCCTATTCAGAATAAAAGTCCTTATTTTGATCTCTGGTGTCTGTGACATATTCTCTACTCTCACTTGGTCTTTCAGCTTCAGTCACACAGACCTGTCTTCTGTTCCACACACCTCTGTGGCTCCCTCCATGCCCAAGGGAGCCTTAGTCTCTGAAAGAAAAAAGAATGGGAGGACTGCTCACTCCTTTTACATCTTAGGTCAACTCACTTTCTCAGTGGGATTTTCCCTGTTTGTCCTATCTAAAATTCAATCTATTTCCCCATAAATACTGGATACTTCCTTTTTCCTGTGTATTTTTCTCTTATATATTACCTCTATCTAACATAAGGTACTCTTCACTTTTCTTGTTATTGTTTATATTCTCCACTAGAAAGTAAGCTCCAGAGGAAGGAGCTTTAGCATTTTGTTTACTATTCATTATCATTGTATAAAAATTGCCTTGGACATAGTAGGCACTTGATAAATACACGTGTAGTGGATACCTAGAAAGGAATGCTTAGAAAATACAATGCTCAAATGACAATGGTTTGCCATCACTGTTGCTACAAGGTTTTTAAGACCTATATCTGACTCATACCTCAAGGAAGGACATGCTATCTAGTTCTCCATTCATGCTTCTCAGTGTTTCCTAAAGATAACAATAATGATATCTACCTCCTATTGTTTTGAACCTTGTCTCTTTACAAAATTTAATTCATTTAACATTTAACAACTCTGTGAGCTGGTTTTTACCCCTATCTTACAGATAATAAATGAGGCTAATTAACTTACCCACTATGTTAAAGCTAATTCCTTGATGGAAATGGTAATAGTTAGATCTTATGTGATCTCGATGAGACAGATCATCTGAATTAAAATCCTAACTTGTCACCATTAAACTATAGTGTTTGGGATGTCTAAGTAAAGATGAAATACTAACAGGCAGATGTAATCTGAAAGCAATGAGAAAATGCTAACAGATTTCAACACAGAAAATAACATGATCAGATTTACATGTTAGAGAAATCACCCTTGCTGGAGAGTGGAAAATAGAACTTCAGGAGCAGGCTGGAGTCAGGAAATGAATAGGTTGTTGCAATAAAACAGATAATAAAACATAAAGCTTATTCTAATGAGTGGAGGAGATGACATAAAGGAAAATATGGAATTTAAACACAGCATGATCTAGAGTTCTCTCAGGGTTGAGGGGCCCTTGTGAGAAACCAACAACAGCTTAAAAATTTCTTACTTGAGCTGTAAGAAACGCATGGAGGGGCCAGGAATCCTGACTGGGAATATAAGAAGAAAAGTAGATTTGGAAGAGAACATAGAGCTGAAAACAGTGAGCTGAAATGAAGTGGGAAGAGGACCTTTTGAAAGGAGAGCCTGGCATAAATCTCAAATATGGCCAAGAGGCCGAAAAATCCAGGCTTAAAGCGGATCATTTGGATGCAGTAATCTGTGAATCGTCACTGAAGTTATTCAGCAGAGGATCTTCAGGGAAGATTCTGGTTGAAAAGTGGACTAGAGGAACAATCCTTAGGAATTTGAGAGGAAGAAGTGGAAATAATGAATGTAGACCTTAGGAGGCACCATGCGGAAAAGGAAGAAATAGGGCAGAGTTTCTTTCTTTCACCTGTTGTTTTAAAGATGATAGTGACTTTATTATTTTTTGGAACGAGTAGCAAATGCCAGTTGTATTAGATTCCTAATACTGCAACAAATTACCACTAACAGTGGCTTAAAATCTACAAGGAGTCTCAAGTCTAGGCACTGGCTGAACTGCCCAACTTCTGTGGTGTCAGGGGCAGAGTCCCTCTCCTCTCCTCTCCCCTCCCCTCCCTCTCACGCAGGCTTGTGGCCCTGCGCCGCTACCTCCAGGCCGGCAACAGACATCCTGTCCCTATGGTCTTCCGCTTCTCTCTTGCAAGGACCCTTGCAATTACATTGGTCCTTCCCAAGGTAATCTTGTATCCTCTCCGATCTCAAAATCGTTAAATTAATCACATAGCCGAGCTCCTCTCAACAGGTGCAGGAACATTCACAGCGTCTGGGGATTAGGATAGGGACAGCTCCAGGGGAGGGGTGTGGCAGGACAGGAACTGGAGCTGAAGTCTCACTCCATTTTTGGAGGCACCCAGCGCCGCGAGGCTGCAGTGCCCGCCATGGCCAGCAGGGGGCGAACAGCCTGTCCTGCCCGCGGCGTGGGCACCGGCGTGAGATGACGCGGCGCCGCCGCTTCCGCCGGCTGGCGAGAGAGAACTCGCGGCCCTGCAGTGCGTCGGGCTGAGAGAATGCGCGACTCCTCAGCGCCGCCTTGCCTGAGGGGGTGAAGCGGGGCCATCGCATCAGCGTGACGACCTGAGGACACCGAGGCTCCGGGACTCCAACCGTGACTGCGACTTTTCCTCAGCTCCGCCTGCTGAGGGGCAGCTGGTGTTCAGAGACCCGGGAGGAGGCTCCGTGTGGGAAATGGAGGGTCCACTGTGTCCTCCACGCCGAGGTCCTCCACACACGAGTTGCTTTGGCCGCTGGCGTGATGTCCACTCAGTGGCTTCTCACAGTACAGTGACATCAGACCGTCACCTGGGCGCTTGGTTCCCCATCTGTGGTGAGCTGGATTGGGTCGGGCTCGGGCTTTGCAACCTAGTTGACGTCGTCTCTGCTGTAGTGACAGGGTGCCGACGGGCTCGTTTGCGGACGTGTTTACTTCTGCCGGGCGGGGTGGTGGCGCCTGCAGTCCCGGCTGCTCCGGAGGCTGTGGCGGGAGGATCGCTTGAGCCCCGGAGGTTGAGTGGCTGTGAGCTGTGACTGGAAGGCACTCTACCCAGGGAGTCAGAGTGAGACTGTCTTAAAAAAAAAAAAAAAAAGTCGTTTACTTCCAATAATTTTATACTTCTAGGGAACTCGCAACAGCAGCACAACAGCACAACAAATAGTGCTCTTTTCCCCTCAGATTCCCCAGTGATGAATAATTGCTGTATCAGATTTGCCACTGCACACAAAGTACTCCCAGGTATTTAACCCAAAGCAGGGACATTGTCTCGGCTGGCGACCATTAAACCCCAAATCGGTAAATACTCAGTTCCTACCTGGCAGTTCAGTCCACTGACCACCTCACGTCACCAGTTGTGTCTGCTCCGGAAGGTGCAAGTTCCAGCAGTCTGCAGACACCTGCAGCTCAGGCTTGTCAGTGCAGCTCGCCCTGCACCTTTGTGCTTTTCCTCTGAGTGAATGTGGCTGTTGTTGGACTAAGTCTGTCATTTAAGTTAATTGTCGGAGAAGTGGATGAGAGAGTAAGAATTTCATTTTTATTTATAGAGAAGTCAGTAATTGCAAACAGCAAGGATATCTTTTTAAAGAGCTGTTCTGTTTTTTGGGAGTGGGAGGTTACTTTTATATTTTTATAGTAAAAGTATAAGTAATGTTATTTATTAGGATTGTAAATGTTAAATAGATCTCCCTGTCTATAAATTTAACATTTTTTTTTCAAGTGGTTATATTTTCAAAGTATTTTTATTTGGTCTAAATTTATAGTTAATACTTTATTGAGTGTATAGAGAGTCCTGGGTCTTATCTATGACAGTAGGGATTGAAAGTGAATAAATAATTTGTAGACATTGGCATGTAGGCATATTTGGTTTCATCAGGGCTTGTCTAGTAGTGTCTAGTATGCAGTGGTTATTTAGGATAACAGTGGCTATAGTTATTTTTTATTTTTGTTTGTGGCTTTATATTTATGAATTTTCATTTTTTGACTTGGTAATAATGGCCGTGATTTAAAGTATTAATTTTGAGATCATAGGTTGAAAATTGATACAGTGAGTTGATACATTAGTTGAAAATTTTAGTGAGTAAAGAGACAGGAAAGTAGGCATGTATAGTAGTATAGTTAGTAATTGAACTACCAGGGGTATCCCCCCCCCCACCAACATGGCTATTGTTGTGTTAGGATCGTAGTGTTTGTATTTTAGGATTAAAGAATTTGTTCCTTTGAGTTATATTTTGGATTATATTATTAATAGTTTGTATTTTTTAATTGATTGGGCATTATTTGACAAAATAATATGTATCTTTGAAATTTTGGCATTTGTGGTTGTATCTTAGTGAGACATTGCTTAGTGCAGTTTAATTTTTTTGTTTTTGTACTTTGTCTTAATTTAATAGTGTTTCTAGCTTGAGAAGTAGTATTTAAGGCTTTTGTTATAGTACAGGTCAAGTGGCTAATCTGAATATTAAGACTAATAGTCATATTAGGCATTATAAAAATGGATAAGGAGACAGATTTGGTAGGACTGAATAGGTGTCTATTACTATGGCAGGTGTTGGGGAAATGTAGCTTTTTAGTATATTTATTAGGTGTGTCTAGTGAGTTTTGTATATGCTATAACAAAGGTGTAAGATGTCTGTGTAGGGCCCACAACTGTTAAATAAAATTTGATATATTTATTATAGTATATAATATATAATATTATATATTGATTATAGAATTTAAAAGTTTATGTATTTTTATCTTGATGGAAAGGTAGAATGTCTATATTTTGAGAAATTATTACAGTCTAAGTTGATCAAGAAGGTGGAGGAATGTATTTTTTTTGAGACAGAGTCTCATTTTGTCACCCTCCATAGAACGCTATGGCATCATAGCTCACAGCAACCTCAAATTCTTGGGCTCAAGCAATTCTCTTGCCTTAGCCTCCTGAGTAGATGAGACTACAGGCACTTGCCACAATGCCAAGCTATTTTTATTTTATTTTATTTATTTTGTTTTTAGAGACAGAGTCTCAAGCTGTCACCCTGGGTAGAGTGCCATGGTGTCAGAGCTCACAGTAACCCCAGCCTCTTGGGCTCAAGAAATTCTCTTGCCTCTGACCTCCTCAGTAGCTGGGATTACAGGTGCCTGCCACAACGCTCTGCCATTTTTTGAGATGGGGTTTCTGCTCTTGCTCAGGCTGGTCTGGAACCTGTGAACTCAAGCAATCCTCCCGTCTTGGTTTCCCAGAGTGCTGGGATTACAGGTGTGAGCCACTAGGGCCTGACTGGGATGTATTGTTTTCACTGGAGTCTGGTGGGTTTTTTTTCTGTTCTGGCCTATGAATCCCAGTCAGGTGTTTGAGGGTATTTTATTTAGGGATATTGTTATTTTAATTGCGTGTTTTAAAGACTTTTTATTGTAGACTAACTATTTGGTTAGTTTGGGGGTCCTTTTTGACATGTTATTTTTGGGTGGGGGAGTCTTCTCCCTATTTTCTTAATTGGGCTGGTTTGTAAATTATTTTAGTATGACATATGACTATATTTGCCTGTCTATGTCAGATAGTCTTTAGGATTAGTTTTTATTTTAAGGAAATTTTCTTGTAAGGTCTTGATTAGTTCCATTTTATGTGAATTTAA
This sequence comes from Perodicticus potto, assembly GCA_963574655.1. Taxonomy (NCBI): domain Eukaryota; kingdom Metazoa; phylum Chordata; class Mammalia; order Primates; family Lorisidae; genus Perodicticus; species Perodicticus potto. The sequence goes on along the minus strand of CAUYRH010107087.1, from coordinate 3,964 downwards.
TATGACGATTTAGTATAACTCAGGGTTGTCTGACTTAAGTTAGTTTACAATAGTTAACATAGGCTCTGCGCCTGTGGCTCAACGGGCTAAGGTGCCAGCCACGTACACCTGAGCTGGCGGGTTCAAATCCAGCCCAGGCCAGCCAAACAAGGACAGCTGCAACCAAAAAATGGCTGGGCATTGTGGCAGGCCCCTGTAGTCCCAGCTGCTTGGGAGGTGGAGGTAGGAGACTCGCTTGAGCCCAGGAATTAGGAGGTTGCTGTGAGCTGTGATGCCCCAGCACTCTATCCAGGGTGATGGCTTGAGGCTCTTTCTCAAAAAAAAAACAATAGTTAAAATAGTTTAGTTGTGTTTGTTACCTGTCCTGGCCATGTCTTATTAACTGTCTTATATTTTTTCTTTGATTTGTAGAGCACAGTTCATTGGGAAATGGGTCATTGACTGTTTTAACCATTTTTAATTGAAGGTAGTGGGCTTTACAATCAGCTATCTGGGTGGAAGTGGATACTTGTTTAGAGCATTGTTTTTCAACTTTTTTTTTTTAATCTCTTGGCACACTTGAACCTATAGTTAAACTTCTGTAGCACACTTTAATTATGTTGATTAAAAAAAAGAGTAAAGGGTGGCGCCTGTGGCTCAAAGGAGTGGGGCACTGGTCCCATATACCGGACGTGGGGGGTTCAAACCCAGCCCTGGCTGAAAACTGCAAAAAAAAAAAAAAAAAAAAAAAATTAAAAAAATGTGCTTAATCTGCTTTGAACTTCATTTGAGAAGAATTAGAAGATCTTTAAAACTTTTTGTGGCACACCAGTTGAAAATCACTTGTCTAGGTGTTGTTTTTATATAGGCAGATGTTTGGTTGTTGTTGTAAATGTTGATATCTGGTGGTGACTACTATTTGTAAATGGATAGTATCTAAGTGGGAAGAAATAACATTTGTTATGTATTTGAAAATACAGGGTTTTAAATTTAGAATTGGTTAATCTTTGGTGTGTTTTTGTTTGAAATGAAGTCCTGGAATGTAATGTGCATTAAAAGAAGTCATTTGTTAAGAATTGTCCAGCTATTGTAAGAGTCAGACACAGTAGTGTTAATTAGGAAAGGAAAGAAAAATAGCTAAAGAAGACCCCCCCTTTTTTTAGTTTTAAATGAGCAGTTGATCTTGGGTCTTTTGTTAGGCATTCATATTTCACTTATAGGACATTTGTAACATAGCAACCACAGTTTTTAGCAAGTACAAAGAATGTCACAAATTTTGTATTTTAATTTTATAGTGGCACATTAACTCTTTGAGTTTTGAACTTTTGATGTATTTATTAGTTTAAATATGTGTATAAGAACAGAAATTTATGATGCTTTAAATATGACTTATAACCTGAGAACAGTAAACTTTTTCTTTTTTCTTCAGTTTTTGACCTGGCTGGTTTTGAACCCACCACCTCTGGTATATGGGGCCGGCGCCCTACTCCTTTGAGCCACAGGTGCTGCCCAAAACTTTGTTATTTTAATTATAGTTTTTATTATAGTTAACTTATCACATATAAAATTTTAAAAACATTTTATGAACTTTCATGAATTATATGAACTATTTTAGACATGTTTAAGTCCTGTTTCTGTCTTAAATTTAAAAAAAATTATTGGTTATTTAGCATAAAAAGATTTATGTAGGATTTTTTCATATATAAAGTTGTTTATTAAAGTATATCTTTTTAAAAATAGACTTCAAAATTTATTTATCTATTTTTGTATTTTTATTTATTTTAATTGCAGATTAATATGAGGGTACAAATGTTTAGATTACATTGGTTGTGTTTCTAAAGTAAAGTTGAAGTTATAGTTGAGCCCTTCATCCAGGGTTGTGCACATTGTGCACATTAGGTGAGGAAAGTATATGTTTATAGTTATGTCTTTTTATATCTTTCTCCTTTTAATTGGCTTTTTAAAATTTTAATTCTAAGTTTATAAAAAGGGAAAAAGAAGGTTGTATGTAAACTCTTAGTTTTTTTAAGAATATGAGAAAGGAAGTTTAGAATGTTAAAGGGGTTAGGTGTTTAATTTCACTTTAAGATTTCATTTAAACAGTGGAGTAGGGCGATTTGATTTGATTTCCCAGTTGATGGAGAAGTTGTGGAATATACAGAGGGTTATATTTTATAGTTTTATTCTTAATATGGACATAGAGAAAAACAGTAGTTTCAAAAATTTAAAGAGAGAGGTGGCCAGGCATGGTGGCTAACTCCAGTAATGTTAGCACTCTGGGAGGCCAAGGTGGGTGGACTTCTTGGGCTCAGGAGATGAAGACCAGCCTGAGCAAGACTGAGACTCACCCATCTCTACTAAAAGTAGAAAAACTAGCCAGGTGTTGTGTTGGGCACCTGTACTCTCAGCCTCTTGGGAGGCTGAGGCAGGAGGATTGCACGAATCCAGGACCTTGGGGTTGCTGTGGCATGGCATGCTGGTACCATGGCACTCTACCCAGGGTTCAAAGTGAAACTCTTGTCTCAAGAAAAAAAATTAGAATAGAAATTTAGAGTTTGCAGTATATCTTAGACAGATCCCCCTATATTACAAAGTTAAAATCTTTCTTGTTCTTAAAGTGGCTATATTTTTAAACTATTTTATTTAGACTAAATTTATAGTTAGTCAATATTTTACTGGGTGCACAGAGTTCCCTGGCTCCTTGACTGGTACTGTGGAATCCAGTCTTTTAACTTATATATGACAGCAGGCCTTGGAAGTGAATAAAACATTTCTAGATGTTGGTCTCGGTGCCTTTAGCTCAGCGGCTAGGGTGCCTGCCACATACACCAGGGCTGTCGGGTTTGAACCCGACCCTGGCCTGCCAAACAACGATGACAACTACAAAAACAACAACAACAAAATAGCCAGATGTTGTGGTGGGCTCCTGTAGTCCCAGCTATTTGGGAGGCTGAGGGAAGAGAATTGCTTAAGCCCAAGAGTTTGAGGTTGCTGTGAGGTGTGACACCATGGGGCTAGGGCAACATCGTAAGACATAGTAATTTCTAGATGTTGGCATGTGGGGCCATTTGGCCTCTCCAGAGTCTGTGTAGCAGTGTCTCATATGTAATGGTTATTAGGATAACAGTGGCGATCATCATTGCCAGCAGATAAGGGCAATGGGCTCAGTGGGTCACACTATGTAAAAATTTGACCTAAATTATAGGCAAGGTCCACTAGAAAGTTTGTCAAATATTTTTGTTCAAACATCCTTTTATATTTTGATAAAACATAAATGTGAAAACGTGAGACTCAGCTGCATAAATTACATTTTAAAATTTATGGCACATCTCTGATAATAACTAAAACCTACAATTGCCATGGATTCCTGCAAAAAGCCCTTGGAGGTATCAGCTATCACCACGATCATTTTACAGAGGAGAAAGTTGAGAGAGTTGCAGCAGTTAGGGTAAGGGAAGGGTTAGGGTTAGGGTTTATGGTTAGGATTAGGATTAGGGTTAGGGTTTAGGGTTTGGTTTGGGATTGGCATTGGGATAGGGGTTAGGGGTTCTGGTTAGAGTTTAGGATTAGCATTAGGATTAAAGTAGGGTGACGATGAGGGTTAAGGATGGGGTTGGGTTTATGGGTAGGGCTTAGGGTAAAGGGTTGGGATTGCTATCACCACGATCATTTTACAGAGGAGAAAGTTGAGAGAGTTGCAGCAGTTAGGGTAAGGGAAGGGTTAGGGTTAGGGTTAGGGTTAGGGTTAGGGTTAGGGTTAGGGTTAGGGTTTAGGGTTTAGGGTTAGGGTTAGGGTTAGGGTTAGGGTTAGGGTTAGGGTTTAGGGTTAGGGTTAGGGTTAGGGTTAGGGTTAGGGTTAGGGTTAGGGTAAGGGTAGGGTTAGGGTTAGGGGTAGGGTTAGGGTTAGGGTTTGGGTTAGGGTTAGGGTTAGGGTTAGGAAAGGGTTAGGGTTAGGGTTAGGGTTAGGGTTAGGGTTAGGGTTAGG
>CAUYRH010107085.1:0-17616 GCA_963574655.1 Perodicticus potto | reverse complement strand
AGAAAAATAATATTTTGGCTTCCTTCTTTGTTAGCTTCCAACTCTACAGCTTGTACAGTTTTCTTTTTCTTTTTTTTTCTTTTTTTGAGATGGAATCTTATTCGTCACCCAGGCTAGAGTACCGTGGCATCAGCCTAGCTCACAGCAACCTCAAACTCCCAGGCGCAAGTGATCCTCCTGCCTCAGCCTCCCAGAGTGCTAGGATTACAGATGTGAGCCACCACCCCTGGACAGTTTTTGTAGAGTTTTCAATGTGAGCCATGTCATGGGCAAGGGTGATGGGATGGGCCTTTCATGAGACCACAATTCTGAAGTGCTTAGGGAAGCTCCTGCCCTCCAGTGTATCTAGACAATGGCACAATGTCAGAAGTCTCATGTTTCAGACTGCAGGGCCTTTTGCTACAGCACTAGCTTACAACCTGGGAATCAACCTGGGGTGTTTTTAAAAGTACTGAGACTCAAACCCCATCCCTAGAGATTTAATTGTCTGGAGTGAGGCCTGAATGGCCAGATTTTTGAAAGCCCCTAGATGATTCTTTTGTATAGCCCAAGTTGTAACCAATGTGCTACAGATTGTGGCAAGTTTCAGAAGCACCTGGAAGGTGAATGTTAAAACACAGTTTGCTTTCAATTCAAACAGCTTGGGATAGGGCTCAAGAATTTGCACTTCTAACACGTGCACAGCCTAACAAGGCTGCTGGTCCAGGGACCACACTTTGAGAACCACTAGTGTGACCTGATGAGGGTGCCTAGAGAGCAGTGAAAGGCTGGAGAAAGATGGGGCTCAGGGCCAACCAGAGCAATGCTGTTTATAAGAGGGAAAAAGGAGACCCAGAAAAGGAGTTTCAGAGTTACCACTGGCGCAGGAGAAAAACCAAGACAGGGTGTCTCAAGCCCAAAAGAAGAAAGTGGGAAAACAATTTCTAGTCTTCACTAAGTATTTGTTAAAACAAAACTGTATCAGGCCGGCTGTGGTGGCTCACGCCTGTAATCCTAGCACTCTGGGAGGCTGAGGCGGGTGGATTACTTGAGCTCATGGGTTTTGTTTTTGTTTTTTCACACAGAGTCTATGTCACCCTTGGTAGAGTGTCATGTCGTCACAGCTCACAGCAACCTCAAACTCTTGGGCGTAAGTGATTCTCTTGCCTCAGCCTCCCGAGTAGCTGGGACTACAGAAGCCCGCCACAACACCTGTCTATTTTTTGGTTGTAGTTGTTGTTGTTGGGCAGGCCTGGAGTGGGTTTGAACCCACCGACCTCAGTGTATGTGGCAGGCGCCCTACTCACTGAGCTACGTGCGCAGATCCAAGCTCATGGGTTTAAGATCAGCCTAAGCAGGGTGGCCCCTGTGGCTCAGTGAGTAGGGCGCCAGCCCCAGCCAAACTGCAACAAAAAAATACCCGGGAAGGCTGGGTGCCTATGGCTCAAGTGGCTAAGGCGCCAGCCACATACACCTGAGCTGGTGGGTTCGAATCCAACCTGGGCCCACCAAACGACGACGGCTGCGACAAAAAAAAAAAAAAAAAAAGCCGGGTGTTGTGGCAGGCGCCTGTAGTCCCAGCTACTTGGGAGGCAGAGGCAGAAGAATCATTTGAGCCCAGGAGTTGGAGGTTGCTGTGAGTTGTGATGCCATGGCACTCTATCCAGGGTGACAGCTTGAGGCTCTGTCTCAAAAAAATGAATACCCAGGTGTTGTGGTGGGCGCCTGTAGTCCCAGCTACTTAGGAGGCTGAGGCAAGAGAATTACCTAAGCCCAGGAGTTGGAGGTTGCTGTGAGCTGTGACGCCACAGCACTCTACCGAGGGTGATAAAGTGAGACTCTGTCTCTTTAAAAAAAAAAAATCAGCCTGAGCAAAAGCAAGACCCCGGGGTGGCACCTATAGCTCAAGCGGCTAAGGCACCAGCCACCTACACCAGATCTGGCGGGTTTGAATCCACCTGGGCCTGTAAAACAATGACAACTGCAACCAAAAAATAGCTGGGCGTTGTGGTGGACGCCTGTAGTCCCAGCTACTCAGGAGGCTGACGCTACAAAATCACTTAAGCCCAGGAGTTGGAGGTTGCTGTGAGCTGTGACACCACAGCACTCTACCAGGGGCATAGCTTGAGGCTCTGTCTCGAAAAGAAAAAAGCAAGACCCCATCTCTACTAAAAATAAAAAAAACTGAGACAAAAGAATCGCTTGAGCCCTAGTTAGAGGTTGGTGTGAGCTATGATGATGCCATGACACTCTACCAGGGCAGTAGCTTGAGACTCTGTCTCAAAAAAAAATAAGTAAAGGACGGCGCCTGTGGCTCAGCGAGTAGGGCACCGGCCCCATATACCGAGGGTGGCGGGTTCAAACCCAGCCCCAGCGAACTGCATCAGAAATTAGCTGGGTGCTGTGGCGGGTGCCTGTAGTCCCAGCTACCTGGGAGGCTGAGGCAAGAGAATTGCTCAAGCCTAAGAGGTGGAGGTTGCTGTGAGCTGTGACTCCACAGCACTCTATGGAGGGCGATAGAGTGAGACTCTGTCTCTACAAAAAAATAAATAAATAAATAAGTAAAATAAAACAAAACTGTATCATTGTATTAGAGGGAAACAGGCATTTGATTTGAAGAGAAAGAAGGACATAAAATGCAAAAGGGGAAAGAGTCAAAGGATCAGACATGTGAGCAATAAGACACCCAGGTCCTGTGGATGCTAACCAGGCAGCTAAAAACAAAAGGGCAGGACAGCCTGAGTAATAGCGAGATCCCGTCTCTACTAAAAATGGAAAAAATTAGCCAGGCATTGTGGAGGGGACCTATAGTTCTGACTACTTGGGAGACTGTGGCAGAGGACTGCTTGAGTCCAGAAGTTTGAGGTTGCTCTGAACTAGCCTGATACCATGGCACTCTAGTACAGGTGACAGAGTGAGACTGTGTCTCAAAAAAGGAAAAAAAAAAATCTTCATCAAGTCTAATCCGTTTCCCAGTGGGTGGGTCTAGCTGGATAACGCAGCTTTTCTCAGAGCAGAGACGTAAGAGTCTCATGGAGAGGCAATAAGCACAGTGGTTCAGAAAAAGGGCTCTACATGGGATTGAATAGATTCTAAACATAGTTCCACCAAGTACTACTTAGAATTACAGCAAATCATTTGGGGCAACCCTGAGTCCCTTCTCTGAAATTGGGACTACAACCCTTCCCTCACAGGTATAAAGATTCAATGAGTCAACACATTGGATGACAATGTCTAGGACACAGTAAGCACTCAATAAATGTTATACATTATTTTATAAACTTTCACCAACATGTAGTCATGGGGCAGGTCTCAAGAACCTGGCATTCTCTCTTCCTCTCACTGCAGAACCAGCCAAATCTTCCCTGGCTGTTTAAACTGGTCTAGAATATCTCTCAAACAGAAATGGTCTGGCCAAAGAGGTTAAGTCTTTAGAGAGTACTAGGAACTACATCCACATCACTGCTTTCCAGTAAAATCAGTAAGAAGGCTTCTCATGAAAAGAACATCTCGGCTCAATCACAACCTTCTTACATGTCAGATCTACTGCTTGTTCAGGCTCCATCAAATCCAAAGCTAAGGCCTCCAGGTTCCTGAAGTGCTGCTGCAGCACTGGGTTCTCGAAGCTGTCACTTCTGTTGAAACAATAATAGTAACATAACTCAATTAAAACATAAAAAATCTAAACATTTATTTTTAAAAAGTCCAGCTAAGATACCCCCGGTCAGCTGAGAAGAAGTTAAATAGTTGGGAATCTTGGCTCAAATCAAAACTTGTCTCTTCTCAATTTTCAAGTTATTATCTGATGCTAGAGATCAAATCAATTCAAAAGCAAACTTGCCCACCTGTCTGTCATCTGAAGCTGTGGGCAGAGACAGAAATAGGTGTGGTGGCTCATGCCTGTGATCCCAGCACTCTGGGAGGCTGAGTTGGGTGGATTGCCTGAGCTCAAGAGTTCAAGATGGGCCTGAGCAAGAGCAAGACCCCAACTCAACGAAAAACAGAAAAAGTAGTCAGGCATTGTGGTGAGCGCTTGTAGTCTCAGCTACTCCCAAGGCTGAGGCAAGAGGATCACTTGAGCCCAGGAGTTTGAGGTTGCTGTGAGCTATGACGCCACGGCACTCTACCAAGGGTGACACAGTAAGACTCTTTCTCAAAAAAAAAAATAAGTAAGGCTCAGTGCCAGTGGCTCAAGCGGCTAAGGCGCCAGCCACATACACCTGAGCTGGTAGATTCAAATCTAGCCTGGGCCCACCAAAACAACAACGACGGCTGCAACCAAAAAATAGTAGGGCGTTGTGTCAGGCACCTGTAATCCCAGCTACCTGGGAGGCTGAGGCAGGAGAATCACTTGAGCCCAGGAGTTGGAGGTTGCTGTAAGCTGTGATGCCACGGCACTCTACCCAGGCTGACAGTTTGAGGCTCTGCCTCAAAAAAAATAATAAATAAATAACTAAGTAAATAAATAAAAACAGAAAAGCTAGCTAGGTATTATGGCAGGTGCCTATAATCCTAGCTACTCGAGGAGGCTGAGAGAGGAGGATCTCTGGAACTGATTTGAGGTTACTATGAGCTATGACACCATGGCATGCTAGCCTGGGCAACAAAGTAAGACTCTGTCTCAAAAAAAAAAAAAGAAAAAGAAAAAATTAGAGAAGGTAGAGTCATGCCAGTACAGAACAAAGACAAAGGAGGGATGATGGAAGATAGGAAGATTGATGAGCCCCGAGTGTGCTTTCCTCCCACATGCAGCAACAGCAGCACAGGAGAAATGGAGTATGAGCCTACAGTGAGACAGTTGCGTCACTCCGTTGACCAGGATAAAGTGCCGTGGCATCAGCCTAGCTCAGCAACCTCAAACTCCCAGGCTCAAGCAATCTGCCTGCCTCAGCCTCCCGAGTAGTTAGGACTGCAGGCACCTACCACAATACCGGCTAATTTTTACTATTTTTAGAAGACACAGGTCGGGTGCGGTGGATTGCCTGAGCTCACAGGTTCAAGACTGGCCTGAGTCAGAGTGAGACCTCATCTCTAAAAATAGCCAGGTATTGTGACAGGCGCCTGTAGTCCCAGCTACTCAGGAGGCTGAAGCAAGACAATCACTTGAGCCCAAGAGTTTGAGGTTGCCGTGAGCTATGATACCACAGCACTCTACCAAGGGCAACAAAGTGAGACTATCCAAAAAAAAAAAAAATTTTTTTTTTTTTTGTTTAATCGTCTATAGTCACAGCCACTAGGGAGGCTGAGGAGTTTGAGATTACAGTGAGCTATTATGCGGTCACTGCACTCCAGCCTGGGTGATAGAGCAAGACCCTATAGAAAAATATAAGTAAATTAAAAGAATATGTGGAAAAAAATAAGTTTGGCATCACATTATGCAGGCTCTGAGAAATGGTCTATTATGTTGGAGAGGCAAATGCTTGAATTATTTAATCATTATCTCATTGTAGGACAACATACATTAATGAAGGAGAAAGCTAAGAATTTTCCCCTGTTACTTTTTTGCACTTGTTCAACTGATCTGCTTTCTAAGCACAGCACAAGAGGTAAACCAGCACAATCCCACAGTCTCCAATATAATAAGAACTGCCATTCTCTATTCAGCCTTTCAAAAGCTCTCGATAAACAAGTAATGATCTATCAGCTGATTGGGAAGAGTAAAGTCAAATTCTCTTGGTCTATGCCTAACTTGAATTTCCATTAAAACCTTCAGCTCAGGAGGCAGTTTGAAGAAAGCCTGAGACTGATTTCACACTCACCTATATTTGAAGCGGAGCTTCTGAACAATCGCCTTCATCTTGTCCACCTGCTCTGGGTTTGCTGTGATCTTTTCAGGAAAGGGCACTTTCCGTTTATCATCAGCATACGGTAGGAAAACAAGCTGGAAGCCTGAAGGGAAATACATTTTCTAAGATTTGACTTAAAGTACTATAGTCACTTTTTCCTCAGCTCCAAATTTGCCCTCCTATGTCTGGTGATATTAGTGCTGGGGCCCTGCAAAACCCCATTTCTCCTTTACCAGCTGATTCTCGTTAGTATCTACCTAACAGACTATCTCTGGAGCCTCTGGAGGAATGCAAGACAGAAGTACTCATCCTGTACACAGTAGACCTTTATCCTTGGAGAATATGTTCCAAGAAGCCGAAGGACACTTGATAGCACTGAACCTGACTACTCTCAATCGGGACACGTTTCTTTGTCTTCCATCCAGAAACGTAATGCCCTTCTGTCTTAACTAAGCACTTATCCCACACTATAGCTATTAACTTTTGTAGTGTGAGATGCAACAGCAAAACCAACATGAATTTCTTTTCCTTCTTTCCAATTTCATGGACAGAAGATTCATTCTTACTGTAGATCTTAGCATCCTCAACATAAAATATTTTTTCTTCCTTAAAGCTGATACTTTCTTTCTTGTGGCTTCTCTTTGGTGTATCTAAATTGCTAACACCAGTACTCTTGTGCTTTGCGGCCATTATTAAGTAAAATAAGTGTGTCTTGAACACAAGCACTGCAATACTGATCTTACAACAGTCAAGCTGATAACCAAGACCAAGATAATTAAGTGACTAATGGGGAGACAGCATCTATAGCATGGAGATGCTTCATGTCATGGGAGAGCTAGCACTTATAAATTATTTATCTCTGAAATTTTCCATTTAATATTTTTGGACCACCGTTGACTACAGGTAACTGAAACCATGGAAAGCAAAACCATGGATAAGGGAGAACCATTGTTTTTGCAGTTCCCATCCTTACTGCCCAGCAAGGACCCTCACCTGGCTGCAGCAGATGGTTCCAGGCTCCAGCTTTACATCTGCGGCCAGCCGGACAGTCCAGTGCCTCCTCTCTGGAGGGCTAAGTCCCAGTTCCATTAGGCCCCATTCTGAGCTTCAACCTCTCTCCTTTTTTCCCTCTACCTTCTTATCATGTGCTTAAAGGAAAACTACAGTTACCAGGCTCATCTTGATTCAGTTACTGATGGGCTTTAAAAGAACTAAAAAAATCTAGTCACTGTAAACAAGTACTGCTGCCAAGTATAAGGGTCCTTGCTGGCAATGCTGACTGACAGTACTGAGCAAACAGGACTTGTTCCTGCCCTCTGGGCCCATCTAGCACCACCACTGACACAACTGAGAACCAGCTGTGAAAGGAGAAAATGTACTTGAAGCATCTCAGACTCAGCAGTACAGAGCATGAACGGGTGAATTTGGAGCTGAGAGACAACAGCTTAATCATGTAGTTAGTGTTCCTGAGCATTCTAATGACCAAAGTTAAAATTATAATATATTCAAAAAGTTACGCTACAGGGCGGCGCCTGTGGTTCAGTGAGTAGGGTGCTGGCCCCATATACCGAGGGTGGCGGGTTCAAACCAGGTCCTGGCCAAATTGCAACAAAAAATAGCTAGGATGGCTTAGGGCCCGTAGCACAGTGGTTACGGCGCCAGCCACATGCACCGAGGCTGGCAGGTTCAAACCCAGCCTGGGCCTGCTATACAATGATGACAACTACAACAAAAAAGCAGCCAGGCGTTGTGGTGAGCGCCTGTAGTCCCAGCTACTTGGAAGGCTGAGGCAAGAGAATCGCTTAAGCCCAAGAATTTAAAGTTGCTATGAGCTGTGATGCCACAGCACTCTACCGAGGGCAACATAGTAAGACTCTGTCTCAAAAAAAAAAAGTTACTTTACAAAGTTTTATGAGCTAAGCTTTACAAAGCTTATGGCTAAGGAGGAAGACTATCATCTGCTGACAACTTTGTGCTAACCTGTATTTTATTATTATCTCAAATGTAAAACAACCTTGAGGAAAAACTGCTTCAGAATTCCCAACTGAGCTGGGCACAATAACTCATGCCTGTTATCCCAGTGCTCTGGGCGGCCAAAGCAGGTGGATCACCTGAGCCCAGGAGTCGAGACCAGCCTGAGCAAAACTGAGACCCCCCCCCCCCAGAAATAAGAAAACGAAAAAAAAAACAAAAACAAAAACTGAGACCCCATCTCTACTAAAAATAGAAAAACTAGCCAGGCGTTGTGATGGGCACCTGTAGTTCCAGCTACTCAGGAGACTGAGGCAAGAGGATCACTCGAGCCCAAGAGTCTGAGGTTGCTGTGAGCTGTAACACCACAGCACTCTACCTAGAGTGACTGAGACTTTGCCTCAAAAAAAAAAGAAAGAAAAATAAAAAGAGAGGTCAGGCTGGGTGGCTCACACCTGCAATCCCAGCACTTTGGGAAGACGAGGTGGGTGGATTGCCTGAGCTCACAAGTTCGAGACCAGCCTGAGCTAGAGCAAAACCCTCATCTCTAAAAATAGCTGAGCATTGTGGCAGGCTCCTGTAGTTCCAGCTACTTGAGAGGCTGAGGCAAGAGAATCACTTGAGCCCAAGAGTTAGAGGTTGCTATGAGCTATGACGCTATGGCACTCTACCAGGGGTGACAAAGTGAGACTCTGTCTCAAAAAAAAATGTCCATCTTCGTAAATTAGGAACATAAAGGTTTAATTATTTGCCCGAGTTGGCTAGCTAACAAGTAGCAGAGATGAGCCTGAATCAAAAGAAAACAAGCTTTCAGACACGAAAGTATAAGATAAAATCCACAGTCTTTCCACTATACTCACTGCCTCAACAAACCTCATTGGTTGGATTTACAGGAGATAACCCAACATGAGACATTATAAGGGTACCGAACAATCGCTTTTAATAATGAAAGGCATCAGCAGCAAGGGCTCGTATCAATAATGTGCAAATGGTCCGTAAGCAGACAAGTCTTAAACCTGCTGCCGACCTGCCCTGTACAGTTGTGCACACTGTGTAACGCACAACCATACTGAATGGCCTTATGGGACTGGGCATCAAATTCACCCAGCAAACCTTAAATATACATATTTCCCAGGCCCTATTCTTGGAGACTATGGTTCAGCAGGTCCCATGAATGACTTCAGAGCATGGGCAAGCTCTGGAAGCCTTGGAAACATACCTGAAGGAGTCACTTGAATTTTCTGATCATCCAGCTCCTCTTCCTGTGGCACCAAAGCCACAAAATAAGGGGGGATGTTCTTACGGGGTGTATATCTGCACACTGCTAGGACCTCTTTGTCCAGACACTTGGTGAGTAGGGCACTGAACAGGGTTGAGCTTCCTAGAAAATAAAAGTCCTAGCAACATACATCCCAAAGAGATCTCTTCTTTCAGAGAGAGGCCCTACAATTTCTCTTCCATGTTCTTCTTTTCTTAAGGGGAGAGAACAAATGCAGCCTGCACTACCACAAATTAGTGCAGTCAGGTTTCCCACATTTGAGGAATTTTGGGTCAGCATATCTGGAGTGCAATAGATAAGCTCACCGTAGGAAAACCACCTTCGTGATCATAGCATGTATTCCATTTTTGTAAAAGATTTATGAAGCCTCAATAGGTGAAGAGTGAGTAACCCAGAGCCGAGGGGAAAGTGGGGGTAGCAGAGGCACAGAAGAGAAAAGATAACAATAAGAGGTTGGGAAGCCTCATATGCTCCATTTAATACGGATTACTAACATCAGTTCATTTTTACTGATGTTGGCAATGACACGAGCTCCAGGTGTTAAAGAAAACCAAGTAGGCGGTGCCTGAAGCTCATTGGGTAGGGCACTGGCCACATGCACCAGGGCTGATGGGTTCGAACTCAGCCCAGGCCTGCTACAACAAAAAAACAGCTAGGGGCTCGGCGCCTATGGCTCAACGGGCTAAGATGCCAGCCATGTACACCTGAGCTGGCGGGTTCAATTCCAGCCCGGGCCCGCCAAACAACAATGGTGGCTGCAACCAAAAAAAAATGGCCGGGCGTTGTGGCAGGCACCTATAGTCCCAGCTGCTTGGGAGGGGGAGGCAGGAGACTTGCTTGAGCCCAGGAATTGGGGGTTGCTGTGAGCTGTGATGCCATAGCACTCTATCCAGGGTGACAGCTTGAGGCTCTGACTCAAAAAAAAAAAACAAAACAGCTGGGCTTTGTGGTAGACACCTGTAGTCCCAGCTACTGGGGAGGCTGAGGCAAGAGAATCACTTCAGTCCAGGAATTTGAGGTTGCTGTGAGCTGCAACAGCATGGCATAGCACTCTACCAAGGGCAACATGGTGAGACTCTGTCTCAATAAAAAAAAAAAAAAAGAAAGAAAGAAAACCAAGTCAAATCTGGAGGGTTCATGAGGTACAGCATTGAAAACAGGTCTAGACAGCACAAATAAATACAAAAGCAGAGTTCACATCCTCTTTAATTGACTCTGGAGAAAAAGCTGTGTGTTTGTTTGGTTTTTGTTTTTGCTCTGATGCATCTAAGAAAGAAGTATATAGGAAATAAATGCTCCCCATGACCCCCATCACTGGTTTCTCTTGAGAAAAGGAAACAAGTTTTTTTTGTTTGTTTTTTTTATTGAGACAAGAGTCTTAGTTTGTCACCCTCGGTAGAGTGCTATGGCATTATAGCTCACAGCAACCTCCAACTCTTGGGCTCAAGCAATTCTCTTGCCTCAGCCTCCCTAGTAGCTGGGACTAAAGGCACTTGCTACAATGCCCAGCTACGTTTTTTTTGTTTTGTTTAGTAGAACCTGGCCAAGTACAAACCCCGGAACATGTGGCTGGCACCCTAACCAGAAATAAGTTTATGCTAAATTCCATAGTCACCCTCTTGGATATGCATATCAGTATATTAGAAGTCTTAAAGAAATCTCTTTAACTTTTGTTTAGTCCCACATTTCCAATATATAGCAAGAATCACTTAAAAAAAATTAGGTAGACATGGTAGCAAATGCCTGTAGTCACAGCTACTCAGGAGGCTGAGCTCAAGGGTTCAAGGCTATAGTGAGCTATGTCTGCACCACTGCACTCCAGCCTGGGCAACAGTTGAGTGAGACGGTGTCTTAAAAAATAAAAAAAAAAAACTTCACAAAACTCCCATTAACATCTCTCATACAGTGTCCAAGCAATATGCATTTGGGACATGCTGCCTCATAAACTCTGTTCTGTGTTAGGGAGCCATTCATCCTTGGTCTATGCACTTACCATTCACCAGGGATTCCTCGGGGTACACAAACAGGGAAGGCCTCAGGTAATGGTGCTTTTTCAGCATTACCAAGGGCTTGAAACCGATGAGGATTAAACCTGGTTCATCAAACCGCTTCAGCTCTTCTGTTTCCTCTTTCTCTAGCACAATCTGACGACCACCATACATCTAAGGAGGGCGACAATGAATATAGACAAGCTACGCAAAGTGCTAGCAGGTTAAAATCAGCTCTCTTTTAAGGAGCAGGAAGAGGGCTCACTGGGGGCACCCTCCTCCTACAACAGGGAAGGAATATTTACCAAGCGACTGCCAGGTACTTTACCCTTGTCATCTAATTTCTCTTCCGTAACAATCCTAGTAGATAGATATTAAAAATTGTTTGGCAGATGAGTGAACTGAAGCTCAATGGCTGGGTAACTTGCTGAAGATTGTACAACTGAATTAGGCTTTGAATCCAGATCTTTCTGGTGCCAAAGGCCACACTGTTTAAGTATCTTTTCCTTCTCTCATTTAATGTGTACTGAGGTCCCAGCACTAGCTCTGACATACAAAGTTTGCTTAAAACATACCTATTTGGGGTGCGGTGGCTCACGCCTATAATCCTAGCACTCTGGGAAGCCGAGGCAGGTAGATTGCCTGAGCTTACCGGTTCGATACCAGCCTGAGCCAGAGTGAGACCTCGTCTCTTAAAAATAGCCCAGCATTGTGGCAAGCATCTGTAGTCCCAGCTACTTGGGAGGCTTAAGGCAAGAGAATCAATTGAGACCAAGAGTCGGAGGTTGTTGTGAGCTATGAGGCCACAGCATTCTACTAAAGGCGACAAAATGAGACGCTGTCTCAAATAAATAAATAAATAAATGTTACAGAACAAGTCTAAACACATGTAAAAAAGACTGAAATCATAAGTATGTTCTTTAACCACAATGGAACTAAGTTCGCATTTAGCTCATCTCCCTAATTAACTACAAAAGCATTTTCTGCTATTGTACTCGAGTCAGGAATTAAACATTTAGATTCAGAGCAGCGTGTGCTGAGTGATCTAGGGCAGTGACATCTCTTTCAAACACTGGCTCTGTTTAATTTTCTAACTCTCAAGATATCACTCATCCAGATGCCATAGTTCCAAAAAGACTCTGCTTGAACAGCTGGAAAGAAAGATGCACACATGCAAGTTATTTACGAGTAACTGGTTAGCCTAACCAATGTCTGCCCTCACTGTAAATTCTTCAATGGGAGAAAATTCAGTAAGAAGGCATATCCACTTACCTGAGACCTCTTGGTGTCACTAGGCAGAAGCAAACTGCCTGTATTTTTATTAAATGTCCGAGTCTTAGTTTTCACCGGTTCATTTGTTTCCCGATAGAGCCTTATTGGAGCAGGCTTGACAGCTTTCTGGACCAGATTATAAACGCCCAGGGTGAGTGCTATATCTTTGCTGAGCTTAAACTTTAAACTGAGGGAGGGAAATTGAAAAAGCATTGACTGAAAAACAGTACTTTCTCATCTAAAATCCGTTCTTTATCTGTTTTATTCTCTCCAATAATCCTAAGCAAGGTCTTAGAATATAATTATGACTTTTAATAATATAATAGAATTTGCTATACTACTACCTCGGTGTCTAAACCACAAAGATTAGTTTTAGAATATATTAACTACTAAAAATAATAAGGAATGTACTACAGCCTGAGTATCCCTTATCTGAAATGCTTGGGCCAGAAGTGTTTGAGAGTTCAGATGTTTTTGGATTTTGGAATGTCTGCATTATGTACTACATTAATGATTAACATCCCCAGTAGGACAATTTGAAATCCAAAATGCTTCAATGACCATTTCCTGTAAGTATCATGTTGGCTTTCAAAAGGTTTTAGATTTTGCTAGGTATGGTGGGTCACGCCTATATCCTAGGTTCTGGGAGGCTGAGATAGGAGGATTGCTTGAGCTCAGGAATTCAAGACCAGCCTGAACAAGAGCAAGACCCCATCTCATAGAAATAGAAAAACTAGCTGGGCATTGTGCTGGGCGCCTACAGTCCAAGCTAATTGGGAGGCTGAGGCAAAAGAATCCCCAAGAGTTTGAGGTTGCTGGAGTTGTGATGCCACAGCATCCAACCCAGGCTAACAGATTAGACTCTGTAGATTTTGGAGCATTTCAGACTAGGCATGCTCTACCTGTATAATAAAAATGTTAGTTTTTCTGAGCAGAGCATTATAGCAGTTTGTAGCTATTCTCTTGTTTAATAGTCACAACAGTCCTATTAATACTGTAGCAATTACCTGTTGTTTCTGCTTTTCTAGTAGCCTTTCCTCCTTCTTTAAAGAATGAAACCCCACTTTTTCTTTAAGAACTACCCATCCCCGGTAGTGCCTATAGCCCAAGTGGCTAAGGCACCAGCCACATACACCAGAGCTGGTGGGTTCGAATCCAGCTTGGGCCTGCCAAACAATGACAACTACAACCAAAAAATAGCCCGGTGTTGTGAAGGATGCCTGTAATCCCAGCTACTCAGGAGGCTGAGGCAAGAGAATGCTTAAGCCCAGGAGTTTGAGGTTGCTGTAAGCTGTGACGCCACAGCACTCTACCTAGGGTGATAGCTTAAGGCTCTGTCTCTGATCAAACTAAAAAGCTTCTGCACAGCCAAGAACACAGTAAGCAGAGCAAGCAGACAGCCCTCAGAATGGGAGAAGACATTTGCAGGTTATGTCTCCGACAAAGGTTTAATAACCAGAATCCACACAGAACTCAAACACATTAGCAAGAAAAGAACAAGTGGGCGGCGCCTGGGGCTCAGTGAGTAGAGCACCGGTCCCATATACCAAGGGTGGTGGGTCCAAACCCAGCCCCGGCCAAAATGCATCAAAAAATAGCTGGGTGTTGTGGTGGGCATCTGTGGTCCCAGCTACTTGGGAGACTGAGGCAAGATAATCGCCTAAGCCCAAGAGCTAGAGGTTGCTGTGAGCTGTTACTCCACAACACTCCACCGAGGGCAATAAAGTGAGACTCTGTCTCTACAAAAAAGAAAAAAAGAAAAGAACAAGAGAACCCATCTTAGGGTGGGCAAGGGACTTGAAGAGAAACTTCTCTAAAGAAGACAGGCACACAGCCTACAGATATATGAAAAAGTGCTCATCATCAGAGAAATGCAAATCAAAACTACTTTGAGATAGCATCTAACTCCAGTAAGATTAGCCCACATCACAAAATCCCAAAACCCACAGAGTCTCACTGTGTTACCCTGGTGGAGTGCCATGGCATCACAACTCACAGCAACCTCAAATTGTTGGGCTTGAGCAATTCTCTTTTTTTTTTGAGATATAGCCTCAAACTATTGCCCTGGGTAGAATGCTGTGGCATCACAGCTCACAGCAAACTCCAACTCCTAGGCTCAAGCAATTCTTCTGCCTCCGCCTCCCAAATAGCTGGGACTACAGGTGCCTGCCACAACACTGGCTATTTTTTGGTTGCAGCTGTCGTTGTTTGGCGGGTCTGGGCTAGATTCAAACCTGCCAGCTCAGGTGTATGTGGCTGGCGCCTTAGCTGCTTGAGCCATAGGCACCGAGCCTTTTATACCTTTTTTTTTTTTTTTTTTTAAGAGATGGAGTCTCACTTTATCACCCTCAGTACAGTGCTGTGGCGTCACACAGCTCACAGTAACCTCCAACTTCTGGGCTTAGGCGATTCTCTTGCCTCAGCCTCCTGAGTAGCTGGGACTACAGGCGCCCGCCCATAATGCCTGGGTATTTTTTTGTTGCAATTTGGCAGGGACTGGGTTCGAACCTGCCACCCTCAATACATGGGGCCGGCGCCCTAGCCACTGAGCCACAGGTGCTGCCCTTATTGTACCTTTTGTGTGTTTAGATGCACAAATGTTTACTTTTGTGTCACAACTGCCTACAGTACATGTATTCAGTATAGCACCATGCCGTGTAGGTTTGCAGCCTAGGAGCAAATGGCTATGCCATATAGCATAGGCGTACAGTAGGTGACCCCATCTAGCTTTGCATGAGCATACTCTGTGCTGCCTACGTGATGAAGCTGCCTCATAGAGTTTCTCAGTACATATCCCCATTGTTGAGCAACACTTGACTGTACTAGTGAGTACAGCTATACTCGTAGACCACAACTGGTTACCCCAAGGAAATGGAGGACTGTGTTATTTTGGAAAAATACCAGCTTTTCCCAGAGAAAGAGAAATCAATACCTTGTGCTATCCTGAAATAAAGCAAGCGTTTTAGAGTGCACCAGTGACACAGTCCAGAGTTAATGAGCCAAGGAGATCAAAGCATTGAGTTGCTTATGATTGGTTAGAGGACTCGTGTGCAGCTGACCCAGGCTTACTGCATACCTGCAGAGCACTCGCTTCTTATTCTCCTTGGCACGAACCTTCCTCAACAGGTCTTCTAGCCTGCTCGATTCCTCAAAGTGAACCCCGAGGTCTTCATCCTCTGGAATGCTGATAATATCTCGGTAGAACAAGGAAATGTCAAAGCCCCCAGGTTTCTTCAGGTGCATCAAGTCAAGGAAGATACCTGGTGTAAGCATAAACCAATGTGAGGGGAAAAGCAATTTTCAGCAAACGAGAAGTTTTTCCAGTTAAATTCAGATATGATTATTAACGTTTTTAGAAATTAGAAAAAATGGCTAAGGGGATAAATCAGCTGCTATACTGGCTTTAGACAACTTAACCCTAATTCATGGTAACAATTTAGGCAAGACAACTTTGTTCTTGTAGTCTCTTGGACAGCTAATGGCATGGCCATTTGCAGTGTTTATGTTACACAGGCGTCATCCCCTAGCTCCATTTTATTTTTTCATTTTACTCTGAATGGTGAAAAGCAAATGGTTGACATTAGCTGTAAAGAAGAAATAAAATCATAGTAGGCTGTAGCACAGTGGTTATGGCATCAGCCACATAAACCGAGGCTGGCGGGTTCGATCCTGGCCCAGGCCAGCTAAACAACAACAACTGCAACAAAAATGATAGCTGGGTGCTGTGGGGGGTGCCTGTAGTCCCAGCTACTTGGGAGGCTAAGGCAAGAGAATCGCTGAAGCCCAAGAGTTGGAGGTTGCTGTGAGCAGTGACACCACAGCACTCTACCGAGGGCAACAAAATGAAACTCTGTCTCATAAAAAAAAAAAATCACAGTAGGCATGTTGACACATGTCTATAGTCTCAGCTACCTGGAAGGCTAAGGCAGGAGGATCCCCTGAGCTCAGAAGTTCAAGGCTGGGCGGTGCCTGTAGCTTAGTGGGCAGGCGCTAGCCCCATATACTGAGAGTGGCAGGTTCAAAACTGGCTCTGGCCAAACTGCAACAACAAAAAAAATAGCCAGATGTTGTGGTGGGCACCTGTAGTCCCAGCTAGCTACTAGGAAGCCTGAGGCAAGAGAATTGCCTAAGCGCAGGAGTTGGAGGTTGCTGTGAGCTGTCACGCCACAGCACTCCACCACGGGGGATAAAGTGAGACTCTGTCCCTAAAAAAAAAAAAAAAAAAAAAAAAAAAAGAAGTAGTAGTTTGAGACTATACTAAGCTATGATTGTGCCACTGCACTGCAGGCTGGGTGACAAAGGGAAAAGACCTTGTCTCAAAAATAAATGAGTAAAATAAACAGGGAAAATACCTACCAGTATCACGCAGATCACCAGCTTTGGTCCTGGTCCGGCTGGCTTTGGCACTGTCATCGCCATGGGGATTGTCATCATTGGTGAACAGCATGATCCTCTTATGACTCATCTTAAACTGGACATCACTAAAGAGGTTGGCACAGACCCACAGCACTTCACTTAATGAGTAGTCAGATCCATGGCCTATCAGGTCTTGGAAATGTTTTTTTCCCTGCTGTCCCTTAAACTGGTCAAGTTCTAGAATTCGTTTAGCACCTGATCAGAGGCAGAGAGTCAAAAGGGCAGAAAAACCAAAAAGAGCATCAGTGGCTGCTTTTACTAGAAGGCTAACAGAAGAACTAGGTCCCCACTTCTCACCCCAGAGCCATTTAACTCCTATAGCAAATGTCCACATCCCAGCAAACTCGTTGGGGATGCGGGGACACAAACTCGCAGCCTACATGTAACCTGCTTCCTCCTCCACAGCCCTTTTTGTTCAAGGTACTGACATTCTCACACGTAAGGAAAAAGATGATGTTAGAATATTACTGACCTGGATTATCTAACTCCTGTAAGACGTAAATATTTTTAAAATTCACTGAATTTTTCTCTTTCTTGGTACCATAGAACACCACTGCCAAGAGATCTCGATCACTGCTTATGATCTTATTGATGTACACACTTTGGATACACTGAAAAAAAATAAAAATTCAGTTGTTTTTACTTACTATTAAACAA
The DNA here is from genome assembly GCA_963574655.1 of Perodicticus potto. Lineage (NCBI taxonomy): Eukaryota > Metazoa > Chordata > Mammalia > Primates > Lorisidae > Perodicticus > Perodicticus potto. Next base: position 268 of record CAUYRH010107085.1, on the reverse strand, counting down.
GTTCCGGCTCGGCGTCTGTGGCTCAATGGGCTAAGGCGCCAGCCACATACACCTGAGCTGGTGGGTTCGAATCCAGCCTGGGCCCGCCAAACAACAATGACGGCTGCAACCAAAAAATGGCCGGGCATTGTGGCGGGCGCCTGTAGTCCCAGCTGCTTGGGAGGCAGGGGCAGGAGACTCGCTTGAGCCCAGGAATTGGAGGTTGCTGTGAGCTGTGATGCCACAGCACTCTACCCAGGGTGACAGCTTGAGGCTCTGTCTCAAAAAA
>CAUYRH010107082.1:0-11470 GCA_963574655.1 Perodicticus potto | reverse complement strand
ACCAAATGTTGAAATCCAGACAGACATCCTAGCATAGTTGGAGCACCATCTGTACAAATACCACAAACCTTTTCCCAAGAGATCTTATGCTCTTTCAGAAATGAACCAACTGTGTCAAATACATCACATGCAGTAGTTGTCATTTCAAGAGGTTTGCAAAAAAAGAAACTCATCTTTAAAGTCGCCATCGTTAATATACCTCACGTAAACCAGTAACTGTGAACAGTTTGCAAAGTCTGTAGATTCATCAGTCTGGACTCTGAATATTGAAAGTGGAGCAGATTTAATTTCCTAGATTACCTGATCAAGAATATCAGCAGACATGTCATCTGTTCTTCTGTGGACAGTGTCATTAGATAAGGAAATTGCACTCAATTTCGTAACAAATTCGTCTCCAATCATAACTCGAACAATGTGTTTGGCCACGGGCAACAGTAAATCCTCAGTGATGCTGTGAGGTTTCATAGCTCTTGCGATTCTGGGTGCCACCAAATATGAAGTTTCAACAGTTGATACATTTTGTTTGTAGTACTTGCCACCAGTGCCAAGTCTGGCTTTCTTGATTTTGCTTCTAGAATAGTTGGTATCCTTGCCAGCAAAGCTCAGATGCTTGCTATCAAAATGGCATTTTAGTTTGTTCAGCTCCAGAAATTCGGCTGATAGAACTCCATAACAAATAACATATTGCAATTTCTCAATTCTTGGTGTAATTACTGAGGTAAAACCATACTGTAAAAAATCTCACTATATTTTCTTTTCTTAACGTTTTTCTCCACATGATCCATTGTCATAGGGATGGTTTGCTAATGAAAATAATACATAGCAATAGCTTTAATAATACAAAAGATGATACATGGCATAGTTCAGTTAATACAGTTCATTAAAGTTTCCTATGATTTACCATTCTCTGTTTTTTTTTTTAACATACCTGTTACTATCACAAGGGGGCAGTATTCACATCAACCACAGCTGAATATAAAAAAGCGATCAGCATCCAGATAAGGTTCCCATGCTACAGATATTTTTTTTTGCAGTAGTTGATGATTTTACAGGATACGATTTTACATTTACCCAGTAATTATAATTCATGAAGTGTCATTTTACCTCCAATACTGCTGCTTTCAACACAGTTGCTGCTCTTAACAGTAGCCGCTCTCTACACATGTATGACTGGTCAATTAAGTACATTATGGCGCCAACTCTGTTGCATACACCTGTATTTGTACTGGGTGTTTGTGATGGGGTTGGCGTGATGATGTCATCACACTGAATACTCATATGCAGACGTATCTACATGGGGGCGGACCCGCCTGGAGACAGATAGAGGAGAGGTGTCTCCTAAGACCATTGGAAATATGTGTTTTCCGATGGTCTTAGGTGACACTTTTGAAAGGGTCATTCCTCCCCTAAAGGGGTCACGACCCACAGGTTGAGAACGGCTGCTATAGTGGATACTATCAGCGCCAGATCACCAAACAGACACCCTTATCTACTTCTGATGAATATTAGGTTTTGTGCTGTGTTTCAGCACTTCATCTTTATCCAGCCATTGTGCCAAATGCTTGTGATTGTCAAAAAGAATACATTTTTCATCACACATAACAGTACAGTGTAAAAATGGTTTGCCTTTATGTTTTGACAGCAAAGAAGGGCAAGCTTTGAGGTAATTTCTTTTCAGACGCTCATGCAATTCATGTGGTACCCATTTATCCAGCTTCTTCGCCTTGCTGATTTGTTTCGTATAGTTGGACTAGTAATGTCAAATTTGCTGATAATTCACATATAGATGGATTTGCTTACACTACAGCTTTCACTCCTCATTATCTGCCTTGGTCTTAGGTTGCTCACTTGGCTCATTTTCAAAGTTAAAATCACCAGAACAGAACTTGTCAAATCAATGCCATACTGTGCGTTCATTGGCTGCATCCTCCCCAAACATTATATTCATGTTTTGAACTGTCTGTACTGCTTTGGATTCATGATGGAACTTGTATTCAAAACTAACATGAACTTTTAACTTATTCATCGTTTCACAAAAACTGCTCTAAAAAAACTTCGGAAGATAATCACAAGCCAAAACAAGCATTTGAAAGAATGAGCCTGTACCCTCACAAATAAAATAATTATAATAAATAAAAAAACAAATGCGAAGTATCAGAGGGAAATGTCAGAGGTATCAGTTGTCAAACTTTAATATTTAAGGAAATAGGACATTTCATACTTATTAATCTCAATGATTGTCAGAAGCTGACTAAAAAAATAAATCCCAGTTTTTCAGTGTATTTTTTTTCCAAGTTCAGAATTAGCATAGCTCTTCAGTTCATGGAAGCCTTTTGTGTCATGTTCACGAAGAAGGCCTTTCCTCTTCTGCAGAAACCTTTCAGCATATCAAACGTTTCCCCAAGAGTCTCTCTTAATCTTTTGAAATTCAAGTTATTCTCCTTTGAACTGTATTTTTATGATCCTTTACATCAGCTTCCTGATCTCCTCTTGTGGTTGAGTTGTCTAACTCTACCAGGAAGTCCTTTGTCAGTGGCTCTAAAAGTGGTTCTTCAACATCATTTTTATGACATCCTGGATAATTTACAGAAATGTGAAGCTTCATAATTTGATTCAGTTGCTCTTGTGTTTTAAACATCTGAGTCTTTTATGAATTATTTTTTAGTGACAAAGTGAGAAGAGATAGGGAATGTTTGCGTGCAGATTGATTTGACAAATTGCCATTAATTGCAAATAGTTTGTATTAAGATTCCTAACTAATATCATAACGTTGAAATTGGGGCTAATAAATACATAGGTAAAAATTGAGCATACACTGGTCCTTATGCTGAACCCTGCCTTCTAACCTCATGTTAGAATTTACATTTTACAAGCAGAAATGGACACCCAGTGAAGACATTCTTCACACTAACCATGAGGTTTAGATCTACAGAAAAATAATGGTTCCCTGCACTGATTTCACATTGGACTTGCCTCAGGAACTTTTGAAAAATGCCCATGCCCCAACCTCCCTCAGGTAAATTAAATCAGAATTTCTGAAGGTGGATCCCAGATGGCAGTATTTTTTAAAGGATTCTTTCAAAAAGGAAAATGCAAGTATGTATTTCCCATTTTTCTATATCCACCATTCCTGAGAATTTTGATTCACTGTAGTTACAGATTTAGTGCCTGAGATTAAACATTTACAATAGTTCCTATATGACTGTGATATGTGATATTGAAAGACAATTTGAGACCATGCTAATATGCACAGGCAACAGGTAGTAGAAAAAGAGATGAGTTAATCTTCTATGGAATACCAATCCTCAATTATTTTATTTCAATGTTTGCATTATTGGTTATATAAAGGTTTTAATCCAATTAGTTGAATATTGGCACATTGGTATGTGCTATTATGTATATGTGTACATGTTTTCCAAGATGCTGTGTCCAGCTATACCTCTAAAACAATTACCATCCAAAAAGCCTCTAGACCAGTGCTTCTAAAACTTGATTCAAGTCTGAGGATCTTGTTAAAAATGCAGATTCTGATTGATAAGACTTGACAAGACCTGAGAGTCAGCCTTTCTAAAAAGTCAGCAAGTTTCTAAACAGCTTCCATATTTTGTTAAAGCTGCTAATTTATTTTTAAATATAGAATGCTTCACAAATTTGCGTGTCATCCTTGTGTAGGGGCCACGCTAATCTTCTCTGTATTGTTCCAATTTTAGTATATGTGCTGCTGAAGCGAGCACTAAAGCTGCTAAACTTTGAAGTAAAATTTGAGTAGAAGTTCTGTAGGCTATCCCATACACACATATAAAACATATATAATGCATACATACATATATCCATACACAGAGGGTGCCAAAAATGTATACACATTTTAAGAAGGGAAAACCTGTATTAAAATAGTAATACTTGATGTACACCAGTAACAAAAGATGAGTCATGTTGAGCACCTCTTGTAATTGCAGAAGTGAAATGTGACTTAAGTATTACAAATTTAATATAGTTTTTTCCTTTTTAAAAATGTGTGTGCACATTTCTGGCACCCTCTGTGTATAAAATATTATATTTATAAAAACTGTGCATATAGTCATTTCCACAAGACTAGATTTTTCTCCTAAAGTCAATCCCTTAGAACCTCCTCATAATTTAATACATTTGAAAAAATACATTCAACTGCTATTTATTAAGGCCTTTCTATAGACAAAGCATTTTAAATATCAAACACACAATGTTATTTTATCACCCAGTTAACTGAGGCTCAGGGAGAAAAAACATTTGCCCAACTCCACACAGTTTGAATTATCAGAACCAGAGTTTATACTCATATTGGTCTGATCCCAGGGTCTATAATCTTAACTGCTAAGCAATGTTGTCTTTCTTTTTGGCTCATCTGTCTCCTTCAATCTTTCCTTTTCTTTTCTTTTTTTTTTTTTTGTAGCGATCAAAGAATAATGGTTTGAATGTTATCACAGTTGGTATACTGCGCATTCAAGACGGCTATCGAGCAAGACTGTTAACTACCAACATCTCTGTGAAATATCCAAAAAAGTAAAATCTACAGCCGTTATTACACATTTGGATTGGAGCCCCCGAACTCTAGACCTTTTATACTTAAGGGGTTTGGATTTCTTATAGAGGAAAATAGTACTATACCCCCATCTCTATTTTTGAATGACAAAATAGTAATGGTAGATAATCAGTTCTTGGAAGACTGACATGCATCTCATAGGATCTCTTGTAAAGGAAAAATAGCTAATATTTATTGACCCACTCTTCTGTGCTGTGTTTTGTGCTAAGTTGCTTCAAATGTGGATTATCCCACTCAGTCCTCACTACAATCCACTGAATTTCTATTTTCCACATTGTACAGATGAAGAGATTGACAATTAGGGGTTAAAAATTTGCCTGCAGTTAACAGCTGCTGAATGATGGAGACAATGTTTGCCTTTCTGGTGAATCGATAGAGTTAAAGGAATATAGTGTTTGTTTCTATATAAACTACAGATAACAATTTGGAATGCATTAGGTGAATTTGTAATATATTGTGCTAAAATAGATCTGTTTTTATTGTAGAACAAAGGAAAACATGTTTAATTTGATGATGAGTGCAATAACTCTAGCCCAACTGAGATTCATGAGAGTATTTATGTGAAGAAGATAAAGTAACAAGAGGCACACCCAATGACCAATGTCTTTGCTTGAAATTTATAAAGTGAATACTTCCTAAAGTGAAAGATATGAAGTGTTTTCTTTCTTGTATTTTAACATTTGTTATACAACCGTCACTTGATAAATGAATCAGGGTATATTGATTAGGTTTTTGCTACAGTCAGTGATCATTTTACTTTCTAATCACTTATGCCTGAGAGTGAGAATTAAACAAATGGCTTAATTACAATGTGAGGAAATATCTTTTTCAATTCCATGTAGTAGCTCTAAAAATAAAAACAGATATGTTTCACTGATGGCTAACTTCTAATTGCTGCTAAAACCATGATTTGTCAGAAAACCTGTGTGTGCCTTGCTGTTCTTGGATTAGATCCGTTTTTCTAAATATCTGAATGGTTGTTTGTAATTGCTTTCACTCTAATTCTATAGTCCCATAGGAGTTTTTGTTCTATCTATGGGAAAAGTTTGCAATTTTGGTAATCCTTCCTTCTCCTGCTTCACCAGCTACAGATAAGTTAGTCTACCAGGGTATGGTCTCCAGTATGTGTGCAGATAAATGGTCTTATCTCTTTTCTTCTCCTCCTCTCTGACTTTTATTTCTGATTACATATTGTAATTATTTTTTTTTAATCTTTGAAACTTCAGATATAACACAGGGTTTAACACTTAACAAGCTCAGTAAACATTGGTAGAATTTATAATTACTAAATGCCCATGCAGAAGTTTGATTGATTAAGTACCATTAATGAACTTTCTCTAATTTGGGCTAGAAAATATTAAAATGGGAATTCCCTTCTCAATTTTTGCTCTCAAGTGACATTATTTCCAATAAAATGACCTCTGCAAGATCAAAGTGGTCATTTTAAGATTGATGCCTTACTTTTTAATTTGGATGAGGCACATGGATGCATCTCTTTAAAAGAAATCTGCTTTTCTCAGCACTTGTTTCTGACTAAGAATCCATTTGTGTCCTCAAACAATTTGAGACCTTCATTTTGCTTTAGAACACAGGCTTTCCTAGGAGCAGTAGCCAAGCTAATATTGTACACAGAGCTGAAATGTACAAAGTCTGATTACACCCCAGTGGTTCATGAAACCCTAATGCATGGCAGTTGTTTCAAAAGATTTTACTTGTGAACACCTCAAATGAGATTTCAAAATTTTATTTGCGTGGAGCAGACAGTAAAACACAAAGAAGAGGAGCTGAGATCTGTGGCCGTAATGCAAAGAAATCATGCCGGCTTCCAATACAGAGACTATTTCTGGAAGAATCGTAAATAGTATGTAGAATTATCCATTTCCTACCTAATACAATGCTAGAATAATTGTTCTCTAAAAGACTTTCTGTTATTGTAATGTCACTGACTGGTATTCTTTAGGCCCATCTTCTTTATATTAGAGCATTTATTTAGAACTAAATTTTAGAGGACTCTTGGGTGAGGGAGGCAATCCAGGATGTGAGTTGTCTGTGTGTTTTATCCAGTTTGCTTTCTAAAAGGCTGGAAATATATTTAGGGTGTGTAAGGAAGAAACGGATATTGAAAAATTAGGATCTGCAATCAAATAGAGCTTCTCCTTATGCAAGTTGTGTGTCATTAGGTAATTTTCATAAACGTTTTGTATCTCTATTTATTTACCGGTAATTTTGAGATAATAGATGTTCACTACGTCTTTGTGAAGATTCAAATTAATCATACACCCAAAAGAGCCTTTCTATGCTCACCACATTAAAGATACATAGTAAAGATAATTTCCTCTTCTGTGACCAAATGCTGTAGGGATTGGTGGGTATAATATCAAAAGATATTCACTGCAACTCATTGCCAAAATTAGATTAGAAATAAATTCTAAGTGTGCCTACTTCAGAAGTCATTTTGCATCATTTTAATTGAGAAATGCTGAAATTAGACAGGTTTAAGAGATCAGAATTCTTGATGCATTACAGCACTCACACTATAGATTGGAATTTGGCAAATCTTTCTACAAAGGACCAGATAATAAATATTTTAGACTTTGTAAGTCCTGGCCTTATGTGTAGCCAAATGTGAGTGGCTTTGCTTCAGCAAAGCTTTATTTACAAAAACAGGTAGTTGACTACATTTGGTTTTTAATATAGTTACAGACCACAGAGAATTAGGTAGTGTAGCAGAAATGAAAGCACTATTTGTCCTGCTTCCCACTGGGTTGGTGAGGAGATGTGTGCCTGTGTGTATCTGAGTGTATGCGAGTCTTACTTCTGAGTGTGTGGGGGTGAAGAACTATTACCTCAGTTGTACTGTCTATGAGGAGGAGGACTACAAGAAGAGTTTAAGTCATATGTCATAAATTACTTCTTGAAGATATGTTTTCTGGAATACATTTCTGAGAAGATTATGAATTCTTACCTTAGTGCTCTCTAGTTGGTCACAAGAATGATTCAAACATTAGCATTCAAACATTAACCTTAAAATCTTTAAGAATTAAGGTGATAAAAACCTCTTTCTATTAGTGTCTTTCACTGAGTGAGGGCTGGAGGCTCACTATTGATAACCTCTAGCTAAACAAACTCAATGTAATCAAATATGTTGATGAACAGCAAGATATAGAGAACTATTCTACAGTTTATGACAGGATTTTGCACTGGTGTTCTTCTCTAGGGTATTTAAAGGAGGATGAATTGATGGAAATGAGTTTCTACAATCTTATCTAGAACACATCTGTTGGCATATTTGGACTTTATATTTTTGTGGAATTACGTCTTGAGGCTTGAAAAAGGCCTCCAAATATTGTAACATCAGTGATCATGCTAAAGATATCATAGATAGCATCTAAATTTTAAATTAGGGAGAGTGATCACACACAGGCTTTAATAAAAAACTTCTGGTGTTTCTTTTACTGTTGTTCCTTCTGGGCAGCTCATGAAACATCATTCTGTGATTTTTCAGATTTGCTAATCACTCCAAACTACAGTTATTTTTTCCCTTTCCTGATGTTTTACTATGAAAATCACATTATTGGGTTTTATAAATTTGGGTCTTGTATTTTAAAAGTTTAAAGAGTAGATTGCAACAATAAGTTTTCTCATCACGCTGGTTCCACATTGTTCCTTTCGTCTTAAAAGTACCATTTTACTGCCTAAATTTTTACTTTTTAAGTATTTCCTAATGCTTGGGAGTCTGAGGCAAGAGAATTGCTTAAGCCCACAAGTTTGAGATTGCTACAAGCTGTGACACCACGGCACTCTACCGAGGGAGACATAGTGAAACTCTGTCTCGAGAAAAAAAAAAAAAGAATTCCCTATCTCACCTTTCTTCTTTAAAAGTTAATTGTGTATCTCTTCAGTCTCGAAAGGCGGCCAATTGAATGGAAATGTGTTAAAAGGTTAGTGCAAACCTGTTGTTTAGGGGTCATATGAACACAGTGAAATAATTCTCCTGCAGTATAAGGTACAAATTGCCCAGTGAATATAGACCTGAAAATGCAGTGAATTGACTTTTTAAAATCAGCTAATTCTATCCTTCTCAAGGTTTGTTGTAATGGGCTATTCAGATACACATGCAGAGGGCCATTTGATCAATTTCATTAACATTGACTAAAATTATGTTTCAAGCATTGTGCTAGGCCCCAGAAAATAACATATGACAGAGACATGGTTCTAGAATTAGAGGAATTTATTCAAATAGAGAGAAGATGAATGTTTACTATGTATATAGTAAAGTAATATAATACTACTTCTTAATATAAGCATATATCCATGTTTTTTGATTTTAAGATTCTTTTTCTACTAAATTCTTCATATTAGAAATTACATAACTTATTGTTCTAAACTTATGTCATAATAAGTAGGATTTGGGTTTTTTCTCTTTTGTCAATTATATCTCCTTTTATTTTCTTTAATTTTTATATAATTAAAGGGTACACTTGCTGTTTTGTTTCATGGATACATTTCTTGGCTTTTTATTTTTATTTATTTATTTTTAATACTTAGTGGTGGAGCTGGGTTTTTAGTGTAACTATCACCTGAGTAATGTACATCATATTCACTAAGAAATTTCTCATCCTAGATGAGAAAAGAAGAACAATCTAAGCCTAAACCCGGCTGAAGAAAAGAAATATCCAAAATTAAATCAGAGATCAATGAAACTGAAAACAAAAAAAATTATTCAGAAAATTAATGAAACAAGGAGTTGGTTTTCTGAAAAAATAAATAAAATAGATAAATCTTTGGCCAGACTAACTAGAAATAAACAGGTAAAATCTCTAGTAAGCTCAATCAGAAATGATAAAGGGGAAATAACAACTGATGCTACAGAAATACAAGAGATTATCTCTGAATACTACCAGAAACTTTATGCCCAGAAATTTGACAATGTGAAGGAAATGGATCAATACTTGGAATCACACCCTCTCCCTGGACTTAGCCCAGATGAAATATATCTCCTGAACAGACCAATTTCAAGCACTGAGATCAACGAAGCAATAAAAAATCTCCCAACAAAAAAATGCCCTGGTCCAGATGGCTTCACACCAGAATTTTATCAAACTTTCAAAAAAGAGCTTATTCCTATACTACAGAAATTATTCAAAAAAATTTAGGAGGAAGGAATATTCCCCAATACGTTCTATGAAACAAATGTCACCCTGATACCAAAAGCAGGTAAAGACCCAACTAAAAAGGAGAATTTCAGATCAGTTTCACTAATGAATATTGATGCAAAAATTCTCAACAAAATATTGGCCAATAGATTGCAGCTTATCATCAAAAAAGTCATATATCATCATCAAGTAGATTTCATCCCAGGGATGCAGGGTTGGTTTAATATTTGAAAGTCCATATACGTTATTCACTGTATCAACAGAAGCAAAACCTTCATGAGAAGGATTACATGATCCTCTCAATAGATGCAGAAAAAGCATTTGATAAAATTCAGCATCCTTTTCTAATTAGAACACTGAAAAGCATAGGTATAGGTGGCACATTTCTTAAACTGATCAAGGCTATCTATGATAAACCCACAGCTAATATTTTACTGAATGGAGTAAAACTAAAAGCTTTTCCTCTTAGAACTGGAACCACACAAGGTTGCCCTCTGTCACCATTGCTATTCAACATAGTTCTGGAAGTTCTAGCCAATAGAATTAGAGAAGACAGGAAAATAAAGGGCTTCCAGATGGGCGCAGAGGAAGTCAAACTCTCCCTTTTTGTTGATGATATGATCTTATACTTAGAGGACCCCAAAGACTCAACTACAAGACCCTTGGAAGTCATCAAAAAATACAGTAATGTCTCAGGATATAAAAATCAATGTCCACAAGTCAGTTGCCTTTGTATATGCCAACAACAGTCAAGAAGAGAGCTTAATTAAGGACACAGCTCCCTGCACCATAGCCCCAAAGAAAATGAAATACTTACAAATATACCTCACAAAAGAAGTGAAAGACCTCTTTAAAGAAAATTATGAAACCCTAAGAAAAGAAGTAGCAGAGGACTTTAACAAATGGAAGAACATACCATGCTCACGGCTAGGAAGAATCAACGTTGTTAAAATGTCTATACTTCCCAGAGCAATTTACCAATTCAACGCCATCCCTATTAAAATACCAACATCCAGGGCGATGCCTGTGGCTCAAAGGAGTAGGGCGCCAGACCCATATGCTGGACTTGGCGGGTTCAAACCCATCCCCGGACAAAAACAGCAAAAAAAGAAAAAAAATATCCTCAGGAAAAAAATGTAATATGTAATATTACATATATTTTTGGGCAGCGCCTGTGGCTCAGCGAGTAGGGCATCGGCCCCATATACCGAAGGTGGCGGGTTCAAACCCGGCCTCGGCCGAACTGCAAAAAAATAAATAAATAAAAAATAAAATAAAATACCAACATCCTACTTTCAAGACTTGGAAAAAATGATTCTGCACTTTGTATGGAACCAGAAAAAAATCCCTAAGGCAGTTCTTAGTAATAAAAACAAAGCCGGGGGTATCACCATACCAGATTTTAGGCTGTATTACAAGGCCATAGTGGTCAAGACAGCATGGTACCTGCACAAAAATAGACATAGATACTTGGAATCATATAGAAAACCTGGAAATGAAACCAACAACTTACAGTTATCTAATCTTCAATAAACCAAATAAGAGCATTCACTGGGGGAAAGACTCCCTATTCAATAAATGGTGCTGGGAGAACTGGATATCCTTATGTAAAAGATTGAAACTAGATGCGCACCTTTCTCCACTCACAAAAATTGATTCAAGATGGATAAAGGACTTAAATTTAAGGCATAAGATAGTAAAAATCCTCAAAGAAAGAATTGGAAAAACACTGGAA
>CAUYRH010107080.1:0-33962 GCA_963574655.1 Perodicticus potto | reverse complement strand
GAAAACTCCAATAGATAATTACACAGGATGTTCAAATTATCCCCTGAGGTCTAAGTAAATGTCCCTCATTATATCTTTATGCCTCAAGGAAAAGTCTGACCCCCATAAGCTCAGCTGGGAAGCAGATAAAGGTAAGAAATGGGTCCTGAAACAAAAGGAGTTGGGAACTCAAAATTTAGAAGCCTTCATAAATGTTTATGTATGACTTACCCTGTAGTTTTCAAAGAGGAGTAGCCTTCCAAATAGCCCACTACCCACCCAGGAATAGAAAGATGTTCTGCTGCTTTAAAGTGAAGAATTCTCAAATATCCAATCCCATCTTTGCCTGTTTCATATAATACCAAAAATGTAGATATTCTCCTGATAACATATTGCCTGCATTTCTCTGATTTCCCCTGGTGGTAACAAGAGTATGCAATTTAACCTGAGACAGTCTAACAAATTGGCCAAATCTGGGAAGGTTAGAAGTAAGTTAATGTGTGAATGTAGTCTGTATGTATCTGTCTTCCTTGGGCCAGCCCTTAGTCATTACTCACCAAAAAGCTACACTGATTGATCTACAGGAGGATGAGAAGTTAAGCTACCCATTAGGTCCCAAGAACAGGGTATTTAATAGGCATCTTTTCAAGTATTGCCCATAGGGATCCAAGGTGAAGCTACCACCACCTAGAAACCAATTAGTATTTCTACCTCCTCTCCAAACAAAAGTTTAACACGATATTTTCCTCTTATTCAGGGCCCAGGGAATAGCCCCAGAAGGGAATATTTTGAATAGCATATTCCAGGATGCCTTGCCAGGAGGAGACCAATCCCCCACAGCCAGAAGCAAAGAGAGGCAGCTTGTGCTGGGATTAGGACCACCAAGCTTTATGGCCCAGAAATATCTAATCTTGGGAGGGTGAGGAAGAAGGCAAGGAGATGAGGAAGGGAACCCCTCAGGACTAGCATCCTCCAGCAGTATAATATCTGGAGATTTTACACTCCTTGGCAGTGTTGGCTAGATCCTCCAATAAGAAACTAAGAAAAGAAATTTTAGACTTAACATTAGCCATTCAACAATTGGATTTAACAGACATATACAGAACATTTCATCCTAACAAAACTGAATACACATTCTTTTCATCAGCGCATGGAACATCCTCCAAAGTTGATCACATCTTAGGTAAAAAAGCTAACCCCAGCAAATTTTTAAAAATAGGAATTATTCCTTGTATCTTCTCAGAGCATCAAGGAATAAAAGTTGAACTCAGTAACAAGAGGAATCTGTAAACTTACACAAAAACATGGAAACTAAATAATCTTATGCTAAATTATAGCTGGGTCACAGATGAGATTAAGAAAGAAATTACCAAATTTTTGGAGCAAAACGATACTGAGGACATGAACTACCAGAACCGCTGGGATACTGGAAAGGCAGTCATGAAAGAGAAATTTATAGTTTTGCAAGCCTTCCTCAAGAAAACGGAAAGATAGGAAATCAACGACTTAATGGGACATCTCAAGCAACTGGAAAAGAAAGAACTTGAAGAAAAGAAATAACCAAAATTAGAGTAGAATTAAATTAATTTGAAAATAAGAGAATTATACAACAGATCAATGAATCAAAAGGTTTGTTTTTGTTAAAAGGTCAATAAAATAGATAGACCTTTGGCTAACCTAAACAGAAATAAAAGAGTAAAATCTCTAATTTCATCAATCAGCAATGACACAGACAAGATAACTACAGACTTTGCAGAAATTCAAAAAGTACTTAATGAATATTACAAAAAACTCTATTCTCAGAAACAAAAATCTGAAGGAAATAGACCAATACTTCGAAGCATGCCACCTTCCTAGACTTAGCCAGAATGAAGTGAAAATGTTGAACAGGCCTATATCAAGTTCTGAAATTGCATCAACCATACAAAATCTTCCCAAAAAGAAAAGCCCGGGACCAGATGGCTTCATATCAGAATTCTACCAAACCTTTAAAGAGGAACTAGTACCTATATTACTTAATCTTTTCCAAAACATAGAAAAAGAAAGAATACTTCCAAACACATTCTATGAAGCAAACATCACCCTGATCCCCAAACCAGGAAAAGACCCAACAAGAAAAGGAAATTATAGACCAATATCTCTAATGAATATTGATGCAAAAATATTCAATAAGATCCTAGCAAACAGAATCCAACAACACATCAAATGAATTATACCTCATGACCAGGTGGGTTTCATCCCAGGGTCCCAAGGATGGTTAAATATACGTAAATCCATAAATATAATACATCAAATAAACGAATTAAAAAACAAAGACCATATGATTCTCTCAATTGATGCAGAAAAAGCTTTTTATAATATCCAGAATCCTTTTATGATCAGAAAGCTTAAGAAAATAGGTATAAAAGGGACATTTCTTAAACTGATAGAGGCCATATCAGTTTTTCTACATCAAGTTTTCTACAGAAAACCTACAGCCAATATTATATTGAATGGAGTAAAATTGAAAACATTGTATACCTGGAAAATCCTAGGGACTCAACCACAAAAGTACTAGAAGTGATCAAGGAATACAGCAGCGTCTCAGGCTACAAAATTAATACTCACAAATCAGTAGCATTCATATATACCAACAATTGACAAGCTGAAAAAACAGTCATGGACTCTATTCCCTTTACAGTAGTGCCAAAGAAAATGAAATATCTGGAACTGTACCTATCAAAGGATGTGAAAGATCTCTATAAAGAGAACTATGAAACTCTGAGAAAAGAAATAGCCAAAGATGTCAACAAATGGAAAAACATACCATGCTCATGGCTGGGGATAATCAACATTGTTAAAATGTCCATACTGCCCAAAACAATCTACAGATTTAATGCAATCCCCACTAAAGTACCTGTCATACTTTAAAGATCTGGAAAAACTAGTACTTCCTTTTATATGGAAACAGAAAAAAACTGAAATAGCCAAGACATTACTCAGAAATAAAAATAAATCAGGTGGAATCATGCTACCAGATCTCAGACTATACTATAAATCTATAGTGATCAAAACAGCATGGTATTGGCACAGAAATGGAGAGGTAAAAATATGGAACAGAATTGACAACCAAGAGATGAATCCAGATACTTATCATCATTTGATCTTTGATAAGCCTATCAAAAACTTACATTGCGGGAAAGACTCCCTATTTAACAAATAGTGTTGGGTGAATTGTCTGGCAACTTGTAGAAGACTGAAACTGGACCCACCACACCTTTTACCTCTAATAAAAATTGACTGTCACTGGATAAAAGACTTAAACCTAAGACATGAAACCATAAGGATTCTTGGAAAGAATGCAGGGGAAATAATTGAAGAAATTCGCCTGGAAGAAAACTTTATGAGGAGGACCCCCACGACAATTGAAGCAATACCAAAAATACTGGGATCTGATCAAACTAAAAAGCTTCTGCACTTCCAAGAACACAATAAGTAAAGCAAGTAGACTGCCATCAGAATGGGACAGGATATTGCAGGTTATGTTTCGAACAAATGTCTGATAACCAGAATCCACGGAGAACTCAAACTTATTAATAAGAAAAGAAAAGGTGATCCCATTTCACTTTGGCAAAAGACCTGAACAGAAGCTTCTCTGAAGAAGACAGGTTTATGGTCTACAGATACATGAAACAAAAGCTCATCATCTTTAATCATCAGAGAAATGAAAATCAAAACCACTTTGAGATACCATCTAACTCTAATAAGAGTAGCCTACATCACAAAATCCCAAAACTACAGATATGGGCATGGATGTGGAGAAAAGGGAAAACTTGTACACTGCTGGTGGAAATGCAAACTAATATGTTTCTTTTGGAAAGAAGTTTGGAGAACACTCAGGGATCTACAAATTGACCTGCCTTTGGATCCGTAATTCCTCCTAGGATTATATCCAAAAGACCAAAAATCACTTTGCAAAAAAGATGTTTGCACTATATTATTCATTGCAGCTTGATTCATAATAGCCAAGTCATAAAAGATGCCCAAGTGCCCATCAACACATGAATGGATTAATAAGTTGTGTTATGTATACCATGGAATACTATGCAGCCTTAAAAAAGATGGAGACTTTACCTCTTTTATGTTTACATGGAGGGACCTGGAACATATTTTCCTAAGTAAAGTATATCAATAATGAAGGGACAAGCATCCAATGTACTCAGTACTTCTATGAAACCAACTTACATTTACTCACACTTTCTTATTAAAGATAGAACACAGCTATAGTCCAGGATGAAGGAGAGAAATGGAGGTTTAAGGGAGGGGATGGGGGAGGTTTGATAGAAGGAGGGTAAATGGTAGGACCACACCTGTGGAGCATATTGCAAGGGTACAAGTCAAATCTGTCAAGTGTAGAACACAAATGTCTTAACACAATAATCAAGTAAATGAGGCAAAAGTTATGCTGATTGGTTTGATTTAAGCATGTCAGATTGTATTAAAAAATCAACACAATATACTCCACATCATATGCATAAATGTATTCATGATCTATGTATATATGACTTAATAATAAAAAAGAAAAGAAAAAAAATAAAGCAGTTTATTAATCATTTCCTTTTTAGTTCTTTTTAATGTCCTACATAAGAAATGTTTGTATACGTCAAGCTTATGAACATATTCTTTTATGCTATTATCTAGAAGCTTTATTGTTTCTAAACTTTCACATTCAATCTCTAAATAACTATTGTGAATATATAAGGGATTAAGATTCATTTTTGCCTATGGAAAGCCTATTAACCTGGTCATTTAGTAAAATGATCATTCTTTTCCCCACTTCTCTGTAATTTTATCTTCGTCATAAATCAAGGGTTCATACACACACATAAACACCTTTTAGCCTCTATTCTTTTTCATTAATCTCTTTTTTTAGTCTTATGCCAATTCCACACTATGTCGATTACTATGGCTCTAATATAGATTTTACTTGCATAGCATATGTTCTTCAATATTCTTCCTCTTCAGGTATTTTTCTTAATAAACAGGTGAGAAGGTGCCAACTTTTAAGGTTACATCAAGTGCTATATCAGAATACCCAAAGAAATTCTAGTCCTTGGCTATCCAATGTCTTACATGTCAATCCATTAGTGCCATGGGTACTCCTCATATTGCTATGTCATTTGGAGAAAGGTGTTATTCTTAGATTCATGGATGCCAATAAACAAAAATACAGTAATACTTGGAATAATTCCTAGGAGGAATAACCTTAATCTGTGATAACAAGTCTTTTTACCTTGTATATAAGAACAACTGACCACATCGGAGGGTCCAGAAGGAACAATGGAGAAACTACTTGTGGTATGAGAGCTTTTCATTGTTGTGCATGGATGATCTCAATATATTTTAAAGAACAAGATAGCCTGCTGCAAGAATGGGGACCAAAGACCCCATTCTGGGCAAAGGAAAACACCCCCAGAAAAAGAGGAAAACTAAAAAGTAAGCTAAGTGAATTGGAACAAATAAAAGTCAGCTAGTTTATGTTTAAACTAGCCATTGCTAGCAATCTTCTTGCCTTTACTGAAATTATCCCTGTTGGAGATACAGCTTACAAAGACCCTGTTAAGTCTGTGAGCACTCTAAGGAGAATAATGGTCATAGAAGAGGCTATGACAAGTCCTAAGAGAAGATACATCCTCTGGGGCATTTCCTGCCCATTCAACAGGCAAAGCAGATACCCATTGTGGAGATTTTCATTTGCCTAGGGCAGAGACCAAGGGAGTAGCTTGAGTTCTGAGACATGGGCAGAAGAGCTTATATCCCTTATCACTGAGGTAAATCCACGGTGGTGGTGATGGGAGGAAAATGCCTCCCTCCCACTGATCCCTCAGAGGAGATTAATGTTGATGGTCTTTTACTCCACAGAGAACTAGTAGAGCTTAACAACTCCCTAGAAATCTCTGTGTGTGACTTCAAGCAGGAGGCTCTCCTAATACAAGGCTCATACTTCAGATTACTGAAGGCCACCCTTAAGGCTAATAATACTAACAATAGAAGCTGATATGATCAATCTGAGAAAATGCTGAGGCCTTTGTTCCCTCCCTCATCTTACCCTCTGGGCAAATAGACTTCAATAAAATCAGAGTGGAGCAAACACTTTACTCTGGGACATTGCCAGAATCCCAGGATGGGCAATTTACTCCTGAGCTCCCACTTTAAATAATACTCTATGTCTCATGTCTTTCTTTACCATAGCTTCTAACTCTATATTTCTTCAGTTGATCACCTCCTGTTTCCACAGGTCGCAGTGGATGCTGCTTTTGGGGCAGGACCCCAACATAGCCATATAGCACTTTTATAATAAGACAGCACAAAAAAAAAAAAAAATTACCAGCAAAAAGAAAGTTAAGTCAACTCTGGAAAAAGAAGGAATATTAGTGTCTCACTTAAAAGTTTATAAGTTTTTGACTCTTTAAATGTGTCCAAGGGTAGACTTTGTTTGAAAGGCAAACTATAATGCAAGGAAAATTCAGAAGAAAAGTTTTCTCATCTAGTTCAGTGACCTTCTAAAGTCTTGCTCAGGCACTACTTAGTGAAGTATTATTTTACCCCTTAAAACAATTCCCTTAAAGTATAAGTATATTTAATATCAAGGGATCCATTTTTGCTATACTTTTTCTGCCCGCTTTTTTTCATTCTTTCTTTTCTATTTTTCCCTTTTCCCCTCTATTTTGGTAGAGATTTTTCTACTTTTTTCATCTATCCCACATAAATTTTTCAAACAAAAACTAAGGTAATCCCCTTCTTTCTTTAATCTTATATAATTATATTTTTTAATTTTCTTTATTCATTTGTATTATTATTATTTTCTTTTTAATGATCTGTTTTATCATATTTCATTCTGTTTTCTATTTATGCAATAGAGCCTCACTCTGAGGCATAGGCTGGGGTGACACAGCATTGGTCTTCATCAAGGAGGCTTTGAACCCCAGGTCTATGGTTTCCTTCTAGCTTTGGCATTGGGAACAACAATATTGGTATTTCCCTACTGTGACATACTGCTGATTTTTTTTATATATTAGTCAGAGATAGGGGTCTTTTTTTTTATCAGGCAGGTAAGGAGCTCCAGCCCAGTGACACATCCTGGAATTGTGAGTGTGGGTAGAAGCATGCAGCTTAAAACCACTATTACTCCTGTTTCTCTCTATCATTCTTCTCTATTCCCCTCAATTTTTTTCCTTTTGCCTTTTTTTCTTTCTTTCTTTTCTCCCTTCTAACTCATTACTCTTCTCTTCCTTTCGGCATTATACCAAAAAGACAACTCAACAACTAAACACAAGCTAATGTAAAGAGAAAAGAGGAAGTTAGAGAGGGAAAGAAGCAAACAAGAATAATGTACACATGAGAAGGAACCAAAATAAAAATTCTGGCAATATGAAAAACCAGAACAGATCAACCCCTACCCCAAGGGATCATGAGGTAGTACCACACAGAATTACACAAGAAATTAGATAAATGACAGAAAGTGAATATAAAATATGGATGAAAAAAAAAATGATGGGAATTGAAGAGAAATTGGAAAATAAACAAAAGGAAATCCAAAAACTAAGTCAAACAATGAATGAAAGACATGAAGAAATGAGAAAGGATATATCAGAGCTAAAGGAATTGAAAGAGGAAAAGAGGGAACCAAAAGATACAATAGGAAGTCTCAATAATAGATTAGACTATAAAGAAGAAAGTATCTCAGAACTGGGGAATAAGGTTATAGAGCTAACCCAGGAATTTGAAGAGGCAGAATAAATGAGAGACAACACAGAACAACCACTTACTGAATTATGGGGCTTCATGAAGCATTAAAGCATATGAATTATAGTTATCCCCAAAAGTGAAGGAGATGACACAAAGGAATGGAAGCCCTATTGGAGGAAATTTCATACATGAAAATTTCTCAAGCATCACCGAAGGTTCCAACACACCCTTTTTAGAGGGCTATTGGACCCTGGGTCACTCAAACACTAACAGAGCATGTACAAGACACAATGAAATGAACCTGTCCAAATCAAGACAAAACAGAAAATCATGCAAGCAGTCAGAAGTAAGAACCAATGGATCTACAGGAGCAGATCCATCAGGGAGAGATTGATGCAGCAGACTTCTCAACTGAAACCTTTTAAGACAGCAGAGAATGGTCATCTACCTTTAACCTTATTAAACAAAACAATTTTCAGCCAAGAATTCTCTATCCTGCTAAACTAAGGCTCAAATTCAATGAAGAAATCACATTGTTTACTAACGTGCAAACATTGAGGAAATTTCCCACGACAAAATCAGCTCTGCAAGAAATACTCAGACCTGTCCTACACACTGAACTTTACATGGATCACCGTCAAAGGAATCACAAACATTCTACATGACAAAACCTAGCTTCCACAATGGCAAAAAGAATAAAACTAAGCAATGGATTTTCACAAAATAAGATCAATAGAACTCCATCATACTTATCAATTCCTTAAATAAATGTAAATGGCTTGAATTCCTCACTGAGGAGGCACTGGATGGCTAATTGGATAAAAACGTACAAGCTATCTATATGCTTCTCCAGGAAACACACCTAGCTTGAAGGACAAAACAAGACTCAGAGGAAAGGATTGGAAAACAGTATTTAAGGCAAAAGGAAATCAGAAGAAAGGAGGGACTGCAATGTTATTTTCAGATACAAGTGAATTTAAAGGAACTCAAGTTAAGAAACACTAAGATGGTCACCTCATACTGGTTATGGAGACAATAGAAGAGGATATTTCAAATCTAAATGATTCTGCACCTAACTTAAATGCTCACATGTTTATGAAATAGCCCTTAATTTGTCTAAACACTATGATAGCCTGCAAGATAATAGTTGTGGACTTAAACACCCCTCTGACTAAATTGAACAGATACTCTAAATAGAACTAAACAAGGAAACAAAGGACTTAAATGCGACCCTAAAACAATTGGGTTTAATGAACATAGAACATATCACCCCAAAGCAAAAGAATATATATTGTTCTCATCAGCCCATGGATCATACTTCAAAATAGATCATCTAATATGACACAAATTAAATCTCAATGAAATTAAAATAATTTAAATTATAGCTTGTATCATTTTATACCATAAGGCAATAAAGGTGAAACTCAATTCCTACAAAAATTCTCATCCCCAGAGCAAGTCATGGAAACTAAAAAATTGAGGCAGAATAATAGTTGGGCAATAAAAGAGGTAAAGGAGGAAATTCTTAAATCCTTGAACATAACAATGACTCTAAAAGTTAACAAAACCTGTGGGAAGTCACAAAAACTTTCCCAAGAGGGAAATTTATCTCAGTAGAGGCCTAAACCCAAAACACAGAAAGAGAACAAATAACTCACAGAATTATATCATGGAAGTGGAAAAGGAAGAGCGATCCACTGCCCAACTGACAAGAAGAAAAGAAATAACAAAAGTAAACCAGAAATAAATGAAATTGAAAACAAAAGGATCTTTCAGAAAATTAACAAAACAGCTAGTTCATCAAAAAGGTAAATAAAATTGAAAAGCTTTTGGCCAGATTAACTAAAAATAGAAAAGTGTATTACTAATAACCTCAATACTATATAAAAAAGAGGAAAAAACAAGAGATATCATAGTGATACAAAAGATTATCACTGATTACTACAAAAAATTCTGTGCCCAGAAATTTGCCAATGTGGAGGAAATGGACCAATACCTGGAATTGTACCATATTCATGGACATATACAGATCTCTTGAAAAGACCAATATCAAGCACTGAAATTGAAGAAACAATAAAAAGCTTTCAACTAAAAAAAAAAAAAAATAGCCCTAGACCCTGACTTCACACCAGAATTCTATTAATCCTTCAAAGAAGAGCTTATACCCATACTATTGAACCTATTCCAAACTATTGAGAAGGAAATAATCTTCCCCACCATGTTGTATGAAGCAAACTTCACCCTGATACCAAAACAAGGAAAGGACCTAACTAAAAAGGAGTACTACAAACCAATTTCACTAATCAATATCAATGCAAAAATACTCAACAAAATCTTAGCAAATAGATTTACAGCTACACATTAAAAAATTATACATCACAGGGTGACACCTGTGGCTCAGTGACTAGGGTGCTGGCCCCATATACCAAGGGTAGTGGGTTCAAATCCGGCCCCAGCCAAACTGACACCCCACCACAAGGATTATAAGGAATAAAGCAGACCCTCCCTACAAAAATTACAGGCTAAAAAATTATTATAATTGGGTTAAAAGCTATAATTTAGTTTCATAGTAGGGCTGAGTACATTGGATACTTTTTTTCCCATTCTTGAGATATTTTGCCAAGAAGAATATATTCTACCTCCATCCATGTAAACATGAAAGAGGTAAAGTCTCCATCTTTCTTTAAGGCTGCATAATATTCCATGGTGAACATATACCACAATTTATTAATCCATTCGGGTTCATGGGCACTTGGGCTTCTTCCATGACTTAGCAATTATGAATTGGGCTGCAATGAACATTCAAGCACCAATTTAACTGTGCACCTCTGTTGCAGCATCTACTTCTTTGCTCCATCATTTTAAATTTATATCAGGAAATGCAGTAATGAGAAGTTCTTAGAGGAGATGAATTCTAGAAAAAGGGATCCAGAATTGAGAAACTTCCTTTGATTGATATAATTTAAATTTCTATTACAGAATAGGATTATAGATAAGGTTTTCTCTAATTCATTCTATTTATAATGCCAAAGAGGTTTCAATATGGAAAAACTGTGTTTGTTTTTTTTTTTTTTTTTTTGGCCAAGTCTGGGTTTGAACCCGCCACCTCCGGCATATGGGGCTGGCACCCTACTCCCTTGAGCCACAGGCACTGCCCAAAAGCTGTGATTTCATTAGGATGCATGGAATATGGAACAAGAATTTCTTACTCTATTGGTTTAGGTCAGACATGGAGTCCTGGACCAGTAAGATTTTAGAAAATAGTGTTGGCAATAGCAGTCAAGTTCAACAGTTTAAATGTATGCCAGTCTACTCATGGAAGTGAAATTGAATAGGAGAAATTATTCAAACAGGACTGTGATGTGACAAGAAGCTAAGATAGCAGCATTCTAGCTCACGTATGCACACCTGAGACAGTATTTATTATTAATAAATTATTGTACATGGTTGGAAATGGGAAGACTTTTAAGGATCTAGCCAAACTGGCTCCTTGCTGACCTTACACAATACCACAATATCTCTTCATTCACGTTCACAGTATCCCTTATTGATTTAACTAAATCCATAAAACACTGTAAAGTTATTTTGTAAGACGGAAACAGCTAGATAGCTCTATCATACAGAATAGCCAAATAACCCACTACTATCCACTGTTACACATCTCCAATACACAGAGAAAGGTTTGTTTATGCACAGAAAGGAATAGAAATTTCCAGACCTTTGAAGTGCCCCGCAGGAATCACTCTGGCATCCCCCAGACACTACAGAGGGGATGTCACCAGTTCCATGGGAAACACAGTAGCTCACTCCTTATTTTCACATTCGACTGCTAACAGCTCTTACGCCTCCCCTGTGCCCTTTCATCTTGTACACCACATCTGGGAAGGCTGATAAGAAAGCCTAAGTGCTCCCTCCATTAGCACCTGTGTGAGATTCAAACTCTACAAGCTTCTGCTCATCCATACACAGTAGTGCTCACACCAGCCCCACCCAGCAACCACAATAACATCTCTCCCCTCATAAGCCATTCTAGGGCCAGCTAAGAAGCCTGCCTTACTTTTTTCCCAGAAAGCATTATTATGATAATTATAGCATTATTATGATAATTATAAGCATTATTATCGTGTATATGGCTTCATCAGTTTTGACATCCAAACCAAATTTTGGGTGGGAGAACATCCTGATTCTGCAGGTTGTTACCTCACCAATGTAGCTGCAAGGGCACAGGAACTATATATGTTGCAAGAAGGGAAGGACTTTGGGACCAAAAACAGGTTCCTGTAGGTTTAGCTATACTTAGGAGGGTAAAGAGGAAGAAAAATAAGATTTAGGCTTTTTTAATTGAAAGCCAATAGTTGTAAAGTAAAGGCTCAGACTATGTCTAGTTCTTTAGAGTAGAAGACCAAACGGAAATCTGGCTGTCTTATTTGACAATACATGAAGTATTACGGTGACTTCAAGAGTGATAATATTCTTAAAGGAATACTTTAATCTTTTAACTTTTTGGATATTTTTTGTCAGCTTGATTTAATGTATCCCAATAAAAACATTGTGATTAGCAATATTAAACACGCACCGATATATAACAGTAGCTTTATATATGCACAAAAAATAAAAACAGTTGAATGAAAAAGAAATTAGATTTGTCAGATTATGCCATCCAAATAAAATCCCAGCTAATTTTCCCTCACCACAGAATAATTTAAAGACAATTAAGGTTGGAAGCTACATTAGATCCATAGTGTTTTTCATGAGAAAGATAAACATGCTGTATTCCTACGTTGTACATATTTCCAATATCATCTTCAAAGTTTTCCATTATGAAGATTTATGCTGCTATCTGGTCTAATTATGAGTTGATGATTAGATTTATTTAGACATTAATTTGACCAAAATGAACATGCCGGAAGATAAACTTTCAGTGATAACTAACTCTGCATTAAAGATCAGAAAATAGAACTCCAAGAGCAATATCATTTACCTTCAATTTACTTTCAACTTTATCCCACTAACATTAATAAATTCTCATGGCATTCTTCAACTAATGACATTTCCATACTTTATGGAGTCATCTAGTACTTTTCAAGTTTGTTTTCCTGTCTGTGAAGAGATTTTATCAGAACAACCATGATAGTTAAACTTTTATATTTAAACTCTTTGTTTTTAAGAGCACTCTGCCCAACTTATCTGAAGCTTAGTTACTGTGCTCATGACTGAGTACATCTTGACATTTTAAGAATGAATACAAGCCTCAAGAGAGTGTGCAATTTACTCCCTTCTCACAGCTACTCTCATTTAGTGATGTATATGGTCAAATAAAGATATATTAATTGTACTTCAGTATTAAATGTGATGGAAGGGTCTATGAAAAGGAGCTCACACATAATCATTTACTCTGCAGAGGCTCCTCTTGGTGGACTGGCAGGGATGGATCAACTGATAAAGAATAAATTAACCTATACATTTTAAAAATCAGAAACAACTTTAGAATCCTTTTTGTGAGCCATCAACTACTCACATTACCTTTAATGAGGACATGTGTACCAAGAATCCTGCAATCCTAATTAGAATTGATTACATTTTTTCAAATGCTTAGTTGGGAAAGCATAATTAATGGAAAATCATAACCTTTCAAAAATTAAAATCACA
This sequence comes from Perodicticus potto, assembly GCA_963574655.1. Lineage (NCBI taxonomy): Eukaryota > Metazoa > Chordata > Mammalia > Primates > Lorisidae > Perodicticus > Perodicticus potto. The sequence continues at coordinate 20,606 of CAUYRH010107080.1, read as the reverse complement.
CCAAAAATTAAGGAGTGTAAGAAAGCAGATGAGGACACAGTGGAAGAAGAGGCATTTTTATAATTAAAGCAGAGGATAATATCAGGAAAATCCTGTGCTCCTGGTGGACTTGGGAAGGCACTCCAAGGGGCAAGCTTCTGTTATCTTGTATTTTGTACATCAGTTTCTTCTCCCTTTGAGAACATAATATGCTCTGGAGATAGTCTGAGTTATTTAAATCAGAAGATTTAAGATGTATAATGTTTCCATAGCCATTTGGCATATAAGTCATTGCAAAAGCTTTTGGTCTTATTTATTTGTTCAGCCTGTAATTTCTCTACTAATAATTTAATCGTATTTACTATTTAATTTAACTTGACTGAGTAGCCAATTTCAAGATACTTTAGGTTAATTTATCACTTGTTAGGTCAATCCTTAACATTTTCTCTATAGCTACACATGGAAGATGATTTTTACATGTACCACAATTCTACGTTTGAGTGTTCAGACCTGTAATAAGCTCCTGGCAGGCCAACATAATCTTCTTTGCAACTTTTACCACATAGAATTACAAATGATGAACTCTGCTATTACTAAGGATGTAAATTTCAATTTGCTGTATTATAATGTTTCAATCTTTTACAGTTTAAATCTTTAACTAATAGTAGAAAAGCATAGCTTAATGAGCATGTCAAACTGATAGAATAAGATGTGAGGTTAAAAATTATGAATGAGAAGCATTTGTGCTACATGTCAATGGAAAGATTTAACTTGAAAGAGCATTTGTTAGTGACTCAGACTACACCCAACATAGTAGTTTTTGGTAAAGGAATTCTATGCCTTCAAAGAGTCAAATTGCAACTACTGCTCATCAATGTTGCCTCAGACAGAAAGCTGAACTGCTGTTCTGAAAGAATAAGATTTCTTACAATCTATGTACATGATCATGGGGATGTTTCTCAAGTCACACTGGAGAGTCAGACATATCATTCAACCTTCATGATCCTGACCTAGTCTCTACAATGACCATCACAATAGCCCATCAGCAAAGTAAACACCAAGAAACTAAAGTAAAAAACCTACCTTACACGATGGTACAAAGGATAAAACTAAGCAATGGCCTTTTACAAAATAAGATGAATAGAATTCCATTACACATCAATTCTCTCAATAAATGTTAATGGCTTGAATTCCTCACTGAAAAGGCACAGGCTGGCCAATTGGATAAAAAAGCACAAGCCATCCATATACAGGAAACACACCTAATCTTGAAGGATAAATCTAGACTCAGGGTAAAGGGATGGAAAGCAATATTTTAGGCAAATGGATATAGAAAAAGGGAGGGGTTGCAATCTTATTTTCAAATACAAGTGGATTTAAAACAATTAAAATTAAGAAAGAAAAAGATGGTGACTTCATTCTGGTCAAGAGAACAATACACCAAGAGGATATTTCAATCCTAAATATTTATGCACCAAACTTAAACGCTTTCTGCTTTATGAAACAGACCATAATTGTTATGAGTGATATGACATCTCATAACACAATAATTGACAGGGACTTTAATGCCCTTTTGGTAGAAATGGATAGATCCTCCAAAGAGAAAATAAACAAAGTTATAAGGGACTTAAACATGACCCTAGAATGAATGGGCTTATTAGACAAATACAGAATACACCTTCTCAAAGCTAAAGAATGTATGTTCTTCTCGACATCCCATAGAACATACACCAAAATAGGTCATATCCCAGTGCACAAATCAAACCTCAACAAAATTAAAAGTATCAAAATTATCTCCGCTTATCTTCTCAGACCACAAGGCAATAAAGGTGAAGCTCAAAACTCCAACAAAAATTTTCATCCCCACACAAAGGCATGGAAATTAAACAATCTATGTTGAATGACAGTTGAGTCAAGAAAGAGATAAAGGAAGAAATTGCTAAATCCACAAAAATAACAACGAAGCTATAAGTTACCACAACCTATGGAATAGAGCAAAAGGAGTCCTAAGAGAAATTTATTGCATTACTTGCCTACATCTGAAAAACAAAAAGTGAACACATCAACAATGTCATGAATCATCTTAAGGAAATTGAAAATGAAGAACAATATAATCTCAAACCTAGCAGAAGAAAAATAAATAACCAAAATTAAATTAGAAATAAATGAAATTGAAAACAAAGGAATCACTTAGAAAATTAATGAAACAAAACGTTGATTCTTTGAAAAATGAAACAAAATCAATAAACCTTTGGCCAGATTAACTAGAAAATGAAAAGTAAAATCTCTGATAACCTCAATCAGAAATGGAAAAGAAGAAATAACAACAGATATCACAGAAATACAAAAGATTTTCTTCAATTACTACAAGAAATTCTATGCTCAGAAATTTTTTTTTGAGACAGAGTTTCACTTTGTCACCCTTGAAAGAGCATCCTGGTGCCACAGCTCACAGCAACCTCCAGCTCTTGGGCTTAGGTGATTCTCTTGCCTCAGCTTCCATAGAAGCTGGGACTACAGGCACCTGCCACAATGCCCGGCTATTTTTTGTTGCAGTTTGACTGGAACCAGGTTTGAACCTGCCACCCTAAGTATATGGGGCCAGCACCCTACTCTCTGAGACACAGGTGCTGCCCTATGCCCAGAAAATTGCCAATGTAGAGCGAATGGACCAAGACCTGGAATCACACCATCTCCCTAGCCTTAACCAAGAAGAAATTGATCTCGTGAACTGACCAATATTAAGCACCAAGATTGAAAAAAACAGTAAAAATCTTCCAATAAAAAAAGCCCTGGGGCTGTGCCTGTGGCTCAGCGAGTAGGGCGCCGGCCCCATATACCAAGGGTGGTGGGTTCAAACCCGGCCCTGGCCAAACTGCATCAAAAAATAGCCGGGCGTTGTGGTAGGCGCCTGTAGTCCCAGCTACTCGGGAGGCTGAGGCAAGAGAATTGCCTAAGCCCAAGAGCTGGAGGTTGCTGTGTGCTGTGACTCTACAGCGCTCTACCAAAGGTGATAAAGTGAAACTCTGCCTCTACGAAAAAAAAAAAAAAAGCCCTGGATCTGATGGCTTCACACAAGAATTTTATCAAACCTTCAAAGAAGGGCTTGCACGTATACTGCAGAACCTATTCCAAAATAGTAAGAAGGAAAGAAACTTCCTTCTTCATACAACTAACATGTTCTATGAAGCAAACATCACCCTAATACCAAAACCAAGAAAGGACCCAACTAAGAAGGAGAACTACAGACCAATTTCACTAATGAATATAAATGCAAAAATACTCAGTAAATCTTAGCCAATAGACTGTAGGCTTCATCTAAATGATGCAAGGCTGATTTAACATAAGCAAATCCATAAATGTAAGACACCATATCAATAGAAGCAAAAACAAAAACCATATGATTGTTTTTTGCAGGAGATAGATGCAGAAGAAGCATATAATAAAATTTAGCATCCTTTTCTAATTAGAACACTGGAGAGTATAGGCACAGGTAGCACATTTCTTAAATTGATCAAAACCATCTATGACAAACCCACAGCTAATATCATATCAAATGAAGTAAACCTAAGAGCATTTCTGCTTAGAACTATAACCAGACACAGTTGTCCTCTAGCACCGCTACTATTCGGCATAGTGCTGGAAGTTCTAGCCAATGTGGTCAGGCAAGAGAAAGATATAAAGAGCATCCAAATGGGAGCAGAGGAGGTCAAACTACCACTCTTTGCAGATGATATGATATTATACTTAGAAAACCCCATAGATTCAACCACAAGGTCCCTGAAAATGATCAAGAAATGCAGTAATGTCTTGGTATAAAATCAGTGTCCACAAATCAGTAGCCTTTATATATGCCATGACGGCCAAGTTGAGAAGCTAATCAAGGACACAATTCCCTTCACAGTAGCTTCAAAGAAAATTAAATACCTAGTAATATACCTAATAAAACAGGTGAAGGACCTCTACAAAGAGAATTATGAAACCCTAAGAAAAGAAATAGCAGAAGACCTTAACAAATGGAAGAACATATCATGCTTATGACTGAAAATAGACAACATTGCTAAAATGTCTATACTTCCCAAAGCAATCTATAGGGTCAATGCAGTCACCACTCAAATATCCACATTATACTTTGAAGAACTGGAAAAAATATTTCTTCATTTCATATGGAACCAGAGAATAAACCCATACAGAGAAGGCAATTTTTAGTAATAAAAACAAAGTTGGAAGCATCTCTGTATCAGACTTCAGGGCACAGTGATCAAAACAGCATGGTGTTGGCACAAAAATAAAGACATAGATTTATGGAACTGAATAGAAAACCAAGAGATGAAATCATTCTTTTATAGCTATCAGAATTTTGCTAAACCAAACAAAAGCATGAAGTGAGAAAAAGAATCCCTATTCAATACATGATGGTAGGAAAACTGGATAACCACATGTAAAAGACTTAAACTGTACCCACAGCTTCACCACTTACAAAAATTGATTCAAGATAGATAAAAGATTTAAATCTAAAGCATAATATGGTAAAATTCCTTTAAAAAAAAAGGTGTGGGTAACACTCTTAAAGATATCAGCACAGGGACAGATTTTATGATAAAGAATTTAGTGACAGTCATAACAACAAAAATAAACAAAAGAGACTTAGTTAAACCGAAAAGCTTCTGCATAGCTGAGGACACAACAATTAAAGCAAACATACAACTTCAGTATGGGAAAAGATATTTGAATATTATAAATCCCACAAAGGCTTGATAACTAGGATCTGTACAGAACTCATATTAGTCAACAAAGAGAGAGCCAACAGTCCTATCTATCACTGAGCAAGAGATATGAACAGAACCTTTCCTAAGGATGACAGATGAATGGATAATAAACATATTAAAAAGTGCTCATCATCCCTGATCATCAGAGAAATGCAAATCAAAACCACCCTGAGATTTACCTATCTCCAGTGAGAACAGCCAACATCACTAAGTCCCCGAGTTGCAGATGTTGATGTAGGTGTGGAGAGAGGGACACTTTTACACTCTTGTTGGGACTGCAAACTAATGCAGCCTCTTTGGAAGGAAGGATGGAAAATCCTCAAGAACTCAAATTAGACCTCACATTTTACCCTGCAATCTGACTACTAGGCATCTACCCAGAAGAAAAAATAATTTTATCATAAAGACAATTGCACTAGATTGTTTATTGCAGCTCAATTTACAATTGCCAAGACGTGGAAACAAATTAAAGGCCTATCAAGTTAGAAATGGATTAATAAACTATGGTAAATGTATAGCATGGAATACTATTCAGTCATAAAAAAGATGGTGACTTCACATCTTTTGTATTATCTTGGATGGAGTTGAAACACATTCTTCTTTGTAAAGTATCACAAGAATGGAAAAGCAAATATCCAATGTACTCAATACTAATATGAAGCCAGTAGATGATCTAATGCATGTCCACATAGGAAAAAATCTCATTTCAGTTCAAGTTGGATGTAGGGGGAATGAGGGAGGTGGGAAAGGGGAAGAGGGCAGTTTTGGGGTGCTCCCACTGAATGGGCACAATGTAGAGGTTTATGGCACATCTTTTGGGTACAGGACACAACTAGGGACTCTAGTTGTGAGGGACTCTATCTAAGAAAGTCAAATATTGTGACCTGTTTTATTGTACCCTCACATTAACCTTAAATTAAAAAACAAACAAACAAACAAACAAACAAACAAACAGTTGCTGTGAATTTTGACCTGTCTGGCAGTTCCCTGAAGGACTGGCACAGAAGACAAACTTTCTTTTGCCCCCTAAAGCTAGAGCAGCTTTCCAGTAGTGGCAGCATCTGTCAAAAGTTTTTAAATCCTTCTGCCATCCACAACTGCCTGGGGCAAGCAATGACCAACAGGGGCAAGTAGCACACAGACTTAAAAGCCTAGGGCAGAGACTGAGGAGAAGGAGTCTTAGGGGAATAAGGTCAATGAAGGGGCAATGAAGGGCGTGTATTCCAGGGAAGCCAGAGGGCAATGTGCATGCCCAGGGCCAGATACATGTTCTGAAAATACCCAAGAGCAAAACAGGGTTGCACTCTGGTTAATCTCTGAGCTCCACACACACAGTAGGTGAAGGATAAAGACCTGCAGGTGAAGTTCTAAGCAGCCGGACTCAATGCCAAAGAAGCAACCCAGCTCAGGGCCAACCTTCAAAGGCAGGGAAAGGGATTTTTTTTGGTTTTTTGTTTGTTTTGTTTTGTTATTTTAGATTCTGGGGGTATTTATTTTGTTTTGTTCTGCTCCAGGCATTTTAGAACATCTTTGCTAGCTTTCAAGTTTCTGGATGATAGCTGAGATCACAGAGCAGAGACTTTGTGACCACACATGACAAGAGATACAGCCTTTGCCAAAACAATTTGGAAAGTCACTAAATGCATAGATGGCTTCAGCCCTCAATAGTCAGCAACAGCAAACCCTGGGGTGGGGGGGTGATTCTAATGTACAGGATTACCATGTTATAATATTCAAAAAATCTAGTTTTCAACAACTACAACAACAAAATACAATGTCTAGCAGGGGACAGGAAACCATTCACACAGAAAAAATGAAATTGATAGAAACCATTTTTGAGGAAGTCCCAGCCCTGGATTTATAGAAAAGACTTTAAATCAACGATAATGTGGAGTGATTCAAAAATATCATTACCAATAAACTTTTAATTATATGCTCCGAGTAAAACATTCGAAATTTTATTTCCCGGAGTTTGACAAAGCCACTAACTCTGCTTTTTATTTTTAATACAGCTCTCTTTCTACTTACTATTCTCCTTCATCTGGCTTTCGAAGAGAAACTTTAAACTCTTTCCTGCTCCACATAAGGGAGAAAGGATACTGCTCAAGTTTGTGTTCCACATTAGTCTGAAAGTCAATGCCATCTACTCTATGATTGAATCATAGAAAAGGTATGCACCTGTGGAGAAAAGTGACAAGGCCACGAGACCAGCACAACTCAAACTACAGGCCTTCAGCTTGTGTGTGCATTGGCCCATGAGGAGGTAGAGAAATTTAGAGTAAGTGTTCAGAAAATTTTATAGCAATTTCACAGCATAATTCTGTCTCTATTCAAAATAATAACAAAAGATGGGGTAGTATTTTGTCTATTCATTTATTTTTATTTTGCAGAAGAAATGATTCACAAAACACTGGAAGGAAAATTTTATAAACTAGTTCTTCTTTACAGATACTTTAAGAAGCACTGTGCCAGGCAACCTCACCAGTTTGGATTTGATGAGAATATGATTCCCTGCAGTACCAAATTAACCTATGTCTCTGGACAAGAATAAAATTGATAAACCTTCAGGAAGAGAGAGAGCACTCAAATTACTAAAATCAGGGATTTTCTAGACCCCTTTTTGGTTTTTAAAGAACCACTGTTGGTATTTTTTTATTCCCTCTATGATTTTTTATTCTCTGTTCTGTTTATCCTCTAATCTTAATTTAATCTTCCTTCTCTCCTTCCTCTGAGTTTAGCTGGCTCTTGTTTTTTTAGTTTTAAGGTAGAAGGTGAGGTTATTGTTTTACATCTTCTTTTTTAACATAAGCTATAGACTTTTCTCTGCCTAGCACTGTTTTTGCTGTGCCCCATAAGTTTTAGTATGATACATTGTCAGTTTCATGTTTCTTAAAATATTTTCTAATTGTCCTTGTAATTTCTTCTTTGTCCCACTAGTTATTTAGGTACAATTTTTATGTATTTGTAAATTTTCTGAATTTCATTCTGTCATTGACTTCTGATTTCTTTCCCTCGTGACTGGAGAATATACTTTGAATGATTTTAATTTGGGGGGGAGTGTCAAAACTTGCTTTGTGGCCTAACATTCGATCTATGCTAGAGAATGTTCTATGGATTGGTCATAATAAAGCATATTCCACTGTCATTGTCTGAATGTGTGTGTAGGTCCCATAAATGTGTGTGAGGTCTAGTAGATGTATAATGTTCAAGTTTATATTTTCCGGCTGATCTCCTATCTAATTGTTTTCTACCTTAATGAAAATCATGTACTATAGTCTTCAACTCTCATTGGAACTATAATTTCTCCCTTCAATTCTGTTTTGTTTCATGCATGTTGGGGCTCTGATGTTGAGTGTATATGTGTTTATATTTGTGATATCCTCCCCATGTATTGGTTCTTTCATCATTATACAATGTCTTTCTTTGTCTGTCATAACAATTTTTGTCTTAAAGTCTCTTTTGTATAATATTGGTATAGTTACTCCATCTTTCTTTTGGTTACTATTTACATGGAACACTTTTCTCCACCCTTTGACTTTCATCCTCTTTGTGTCTTTGAATCTAATGTGAGACTCTTATAGACAGTATAGAGCTGGATATTGTTTTTAAATCCATTCTGCCAATCTCAACGTCTTAAATAGAAAGTTTAATATGTTTGTGCTTAATGATTAAGAATGAGGAATAATTTATTTCTGCCTTTATGCTATGTATTTTTCTAAAGGTTATATCATTTTTTGATCCTCAATTCTTTCATTATTCTCTTCTTTTTAAACAGATATTTTCTATAGGACAACATCAATTCTTTTGTCATTTATTTTCTTATATTTTTGAGTTGTTTTCTTTGTTGCTTAGAGATAACAATTGACATCTTAATTTATAACAACGTGGTCTGACTAACATCTTTTCTATCCTGTCATTTAGCTCTCTCTCTCTCTCTTTTTTTTTTTTTTTTTTTTTTTTGTCTTATTTATCTCCCCCTATTGTACTGGCCAAAACATTCATAATATTGTTGAATGGAAATAAGGATAGTTGATTCTCTTATTTTGTTCCAAACCTTTAATTTTAAATAATAACTGAGTCATATTATAGACCTACCAAGGAGAAGTGTTCAGCATTGTGGGGGTACGAGATAAGCACAAATTCCACCAGGCATAGAGTATGTGGTCATTAAATATTAGCTGAGAGAAGTGACTATTTTCCTGTGTAATTTAATGTCACAATTACAATTTTCCCTCTTATGTTGCCCCCGTTCTCCTCACCCTCAGCTGACACCTCCCTGCCTGCTGCATTTTTATTTCACTGTGCTTTTGTTTCCGTTTTATAGCTTGAAATATACTCACTCTCGAATATGCCTGTGAAGGTATTGCTTAGCCTTATAGACAGTTCAACATTAACTTTTTAAAAATATTATTAATTTCTCCCTTAAAAATAAGATTCCCTTAGTTGTTCACTTCTATTATCCTCAAGATGCTTGTTCTGTTCACATTTATGACACTCTTACCTTGCCTTATAAAGATATATTTACATGCCTGTTATATTGCAAGAATACAGTTATGTTTTTTCCTTTTTTGCTTTGCATTGTAAGTATGTTTATATACCTCCTCTCCCAACTAGATTGTGAGTTCTTACAATTGCAGTAGAGGTCAGGATATTTTTTGTGCTTGTATCTTGGACATAGCACCCATCCCATTGGTGGGTGGTATGTGTGTGCTGAATAAAGAAAGAAAGTGACTGTTCTATTCTTCATGCACACGCCAGTGTAAAGATCCCAGAGAGGAACCGAGGTAAACGACTGACTGTCAGTCGGTCATCTCCTGGTTAGCTTTCCCAGACACTACAATAATGGGGCCTCACTGTCCTATCCCAGTGGAGGTGTAGGGCAAGTGCAGGTGAAATAACCAGGCCTTCTCTACTGTTTCCCATCACCACAACCACCTACTGGCAGGTGCATGAAACTTTATGCCAAGTGTTATCACAACTGTCTAGTTGTCTCTGATGACAGAAAGAACGCTAGGGTTATGTATATCAAACCTGAACATATCTGGGGAATTATGTTTTTGTTAAGAGCCACCATGTGAGCCTCAACAGGTATGCTCCTTTTGAGTGACTATGTCATCTGTGCTTTTGGATTAGGAATGGCATGAGGCTCCAGCAAACTAGTATTTGTCTAGAGTGTCATGTTAAATAAGGCACATGCAGTGGCTGGTTACTTAAAGGACAAGGATGGCCTCATGGTGCCAAGTGAGATGAATGAAAACATGAAGCTTTAGCCCAGGGAGGCAGAGTGCTCCATACACACCAAGCCTATGATGTGCTCTCTCTCAGCTTCTGCTGTATTCCCTGGGCTAAGGTTTCATAATTCATGGTTCAGACCCAAAGACATCACCTCTGTTTATACCAAATGCCCAGGGCAGGGGGACTGCATCACGATGAACGTGTGCTTAACCATTGGCTAAAGCATAATAAATGTGATGCTATGATTATTCATAGATCTTAATCTTCTTTAAAAATTAGTGTCCCTGGAAATCAGGCTCAGGATTGTCCCTTTCTTTTTGTAATGATACACAGTTTTACATCGTACTTCTTTCTATCAGCTTTTTGGCAATATACAGTTTACCACTGGATTATACATTTCCCAGTTACCTTATTTGTGTTCCAGCTCTGCCATGGGATTCCACTCCATATAAGTTCCATAATAGAGCCACGATCCATAGGAATTTTCCACAACAACATCTGTCATCTTCCTCATTCTAGATGAAGTTTACTCGTTGACTGAAGTGGTTGCTGCGAGGGACTAAGAAGGACAAAGTCAACGCTCTGTCCAATGTCACTGCAGGTATGGTCTTGACAGTCTAGCCTCACTGAGGAAATGGCTGCCATCCTAATGATTTTGTGTTCTAATGCATTTCTTCATTCCTCAAATATGCAGGACCAGCTCAGAATGATAGGCACTCTTCAAAATGCTGGGAATACAGCCATTCACAAAAGAAAAGAATCCCTGGCTTACAGAGCCTAAGTTCTTTGGGCGAAAGCCAGACAACAAATCAAGCAAATACATAGAACATAATGGTCTTGCACAGTATTAGCAAAAACAGCAGGGAGGAAGAACATGCAGGAAAGTTTGGAGTAAGGGTTTTGGCTTTATTTCAAATTGTTTAGTCAGGGAAAGCTCCAATGACACTGTGACAGTTTAATGATTATTCAAATAAAATGCAATTAATTATCTCAAAAAAAATGTGAAATGCCTTTTAATAAAGTTTTTGACTTTTAACCCCTTGTTGAGAGCAAGTCCTCAGTGAGATAGAATTAGCTACAGAATCCAGTTGGACTTAGATATTTGAAATATAGCCATGAAATTTACAAAGCTTGTGTCATAGTTTTAACTTAGGAAAGTTTAATTCCCATTCTCTTGTCTCTAAAATCAGTTTCCTGATCCTTGGAGAGGGGAATTATTCCTTGGCTCCACATATCATGGGTGAAAGGCAGAGTTCCCTCCGCTTTGTATGTCAGTAAAGTTTTCCCCCTTAAATATACTGAAACATATGTATGTGTATGTGTGATATATACATGTATATGTAGACACACATACACACACATATATACTATATACACATGTATATTCCTATGTACATATATTTAGGTAAGGTGGCTGCTTAATCCTAATTTCAAAAAGTTGATCTATCTCACTTTTTCTTAGACAATTTCTTATTCATTATATATCCACTCATGAATTGAAGGGCACTTGGGTTGATTCCACATCTTAATTGTACCATAATAAACATTTGAGTGCTTGTGTCTTTTTGATGAAAAGTCATCTTTTCCTTTGAGTAGTAAATATAAAGACAGAATGTTCCTGAAGATAAATGAGAGGTTTCTGTATTTTTCATAGGAATGTGAATTATGTCTGCATTAATTGCAGTCTTTTCCTTTTGGACACTGAGTAAGTAGAACTCCACCACCATGGAATGATGGACAACAAATTTGTGACAATAGATATTCTACCATATCATCCAGAATTGCAATTTGGTAAACATGGAAAAAAGGTGGCAGACTGGAATTGAGGATTGGTACACCACCAGAGAAGGTGGAGTCCACAGAGGGCACTGCAAGTCTCCAGGCTAAAATCGTCCCTGACTTCATAGGCACATCACCACGCCAACTTCTTGACAGTGAGAAGGGTAGACTGAGTCTCAGTAGGTTACTGGTAAAATTGAAAAATTATGTACAAATCTGGTGGTATTTTCCCTACTTCTCTTTATTGATCATTATAGCCATGAAACCAGGGTGGTTCAAGAGTAGGTCAGAGAAAATCAGGCACCAATTTGGGCAAACACCAGGAACACAGCTCTGGGCTACACCCCGAGCACAATGTGGGCCAGATTGAATCCATGTGTTTGACACACAGAGGACTGTAAGTGTCAGAAGGAGACATTTTTGCAATTCTTAATTCTTCTCCCACAGTTCTGTGCAGCTAAGTGCCAGCTGGTGGACCATAACCACCGATCACATTCCATTTTTGTAATTTCATTCATAGTTGCATGTGAGATCATTCACCTTCCTATCAAGATAGCTGAACTATACAACATAACAGCCTTTTCTTCTGCTTGAGATCTGGGAGCTAAGTTCTCTTCTTAAGCTTCATGAGCTTTCAGATGGAGGGATTTATCATCTCCTGTCTGGTAAAAGCTTTTGTGCTTCATGAAAGAACAACGACAACTAAAATCTCTTCCATGAGTAGAGTTCTCTCTACATAGATTTTCTAGTTATCTAAATGTAGCACAGATAATTCCAAAGGGAGAGTTCATAAGCAGCTCCTGTGAAGCTAAGTAGGCGAAACAACTCTTCCCATAGGATACTCCTATGTACACGTGTGTATACTACAGGATGTCAGTTGTATTTATGTGCATTCTTTACTTAGGGGTGGCCTCACTTATAACATAGGAAATGAGACTTCCTTGTGAAGTCAATTCCGCCATCCAGATCGTCACTAAGTTATTTCTCTATTGCATCCAGAATTGTTAGAAGCAACAATGCCCTGCATGGAATCCGTAAACTCTACATGGCATGAGTTTAATTTTTTCTTTTAATATTTAAGTTTTCATATGCCAGCAATAAAGCTTTTAGAAAATTTTTATCATTATTTTAAGTTTTCATATGCCAGCATTAAAGCTTTTAGAAAATTTTTATCATTAGAATTCACAAACATTGACTCTGGGTAATGTTTCAGCAATCTCTAAAGTTAGACTCATTTAAAATCAAGATTTTAATTTTATTACCTTCAAAAATTAGGCCTGGCAAGTTTTCATGAGGACTGGCCAATAGACCCCGTACAGAGATGAGGCATATCCACATTGCTTTTTCTCTTGATTTTAGAAAAATATATCAGTGGCATAAATGTCCAATACCAGGTGTTAAATTCTTTGATAAAGGTGCAAGATATATAACTAGCTGATTTAAAATTGTTACTTATAGAATGTAAGGACAAAAAAGATAAAATTTTTACTTATATATGGTTTTTTCTCTCAAAGAATTATCTCCATCTTGCAAGTGATAGAACCTATTAATATAGGACACTATAGGCTTTGGCTACATCGTTTTTGTAAGAAACTTGATATGGGAATAGTAGAACAGGAGAAGACACTTTCCCTTGACTTTTTTCCTACTGTCTTGGCTTCCAAGGAGCTCCAGATACAATCCTACCAAGGCCTGAGAAAACACGTATCTAAAAATATCTTCCATGGCCATAGATATCCCCAGAACAATGTATCAAACTCTCTTAAAGTATTGGCCATTTCTTTTTCTTTTATTCTTTTTTTCCTGCAATTAGTTGGCAAGAGATGGTCAAATTTCAGTTACGCAATTTGCCCAGCTTCTCTTGAAATTGTTGTTAGCCATGATTCCGTAAGATCTGTGTTCGGGAGTCTTCACCACCTACAATGCAAACGAAATCATCTCAGCCTTAACTCTGATACCTGTGGACTCTGATGCTAAGACAGATGCAGTCTGCTCACTCTTCCTGATCTCAGCGAGCCTCAACTTTCCTAGGCTACATTCAGAGGGAGGGAAGCTAAAGACAGGCCTATGATTCCTAACAGACGTGGCACTATATCACTTAGTGTTACACAGTTATGATGAGTACCATAATAATTCAGAAAAGACAACAAAAATTTATTTTACCTCTGAATTTACTTTGGAATGAGTTCTGGGTTGGGGCACATTTCCAATGATGGCAAAATGCTAACACATTCTAGCAGTTAGAAAGAACTCTTCTTGTAACTTTTCTTATGTACTCAGAGGCCACTCCAGCACTTCTATAAAGGCAAAACTTTGAAGAATAATCTGCTTGGAAGGAGATGTTAAGTGACTTCTGAAATAAATGTGCTGTTTTTACTTAGGTATACCTCCAGGAACTTTTTAATGCTGCATTTATACTTTATAGACTATAGTAAAGCTTGTACAATTGTATACATTTATTCATGGACTATTTATGTGCCGTCCAGCTAGAGAAACTGATGGAGATTATTGGGAGATAAAGACTTCTCAAAACCACTCCTTGATGTTGCTACTATGAAAAAGGAGATACAGAGTCTGAGGCATTTCTTCTGCAATTTTAAAATGCCACAAACAAAGGAATGGTTCCAATCAGCAATGAATTCTTCTTCAATTTTACTTCTCAGGGCAACTTTTCTTAGTTTAACTTCATGACTTCCAACCACGTCTACTTAATTGAATCTCATTATACTTATCAGGGCTCTGATTCCTTTTTCTCTTTGTGTGTTTCTTTCTTTAACACAACAGCCCTTTGTATATAATTTGATATGACTTTATATGTTTTTACATATTTAATGTGTAGCACTATGGTAGCTGTGATGAGTTTCTCAGGAATCTAAGAAAATAAACTGTGGTAGAAAGACACAAGACCTTTGTGAAGTACAAGAAGAACTGATGACTTTTAAAGTTGAATTTCTTTATCCTGAGTCACTGTGGTCACATTGCTTTACTGAAAATGCCCTGCTTCTCCCGGACTTTACACAACCTTGTGCAGGATGGTAAATGCTATACACTTCTCCGCACCTATGAGAGGCCAAGTTCCGGGATAGAGCTGTGTTGTCTTTGTACCTGGCCTCTAGGGATGACAACAATTACTGCACAACCTCCCCAGAATCCAAAGTCTCTATAAGGAGCTTCTTCCCCTAGTAGGAAACAGGTGTGTGAAAACATAAAAGGGGGCAAGAAAACAGAGCCTGCAAGAGCCTTGAAAAACTGAAGGTCTGGCTTGATCTATAGGTGAGTATTTTCCAAAATTAGTCCTTTTGGCACAATGTATTATGTACATTTCTCTTTTCCTACTTATGTCGTTTTCCCCAAAAAGATTTAGAGAGGATATCCAAGAGAGAAGCATTTTCAGAATGAATACTATTGTCAGAAAATGTATAATAGTTAATTATAGCCCCCAAAGTGGTTCTTGTTGGATTTCTGCATTTTTGGTGCTGCAAGAAGGCATTTATCTACTGCTGATTTCAAATATTTTTTAGCGGTATGTATGATTTCCACCCTGAGGATTTGGTTGTCATTATTATTCTTTTTTACAAACTGTTTCGTACAAAACCTTGTTGCCTGGTGAAATTCTAAGTTTTCCAATTTGTGTAAATTTAACTTTGAATAAGAAAGAAAATAAGGATGAGGACGAGGAGAAGGAGAGGACGTATGCACTTAAGAAATCAATAAAATTTGAGGCAGCACCCTCTTCGTCATTCCACTCTTTATTCCAATTGACATGGTGCACATTCACTGTAAGCTCCACGAGATGGGAACTTGATGCCCCTTTCTCAGCATCTAAAGAATATGAGGGAGCAGAGGAAGCATTTAATAGATGTTTGTGGAAGGAATGTGCACAACTGGTGTGTGCTTTCTGCCTCTCCAGGATTTTACATCTGAGACACTCAACACAGTCATTTTACTGTTTTTTCCATTAAACATGCACAATTTTAACAGGGTTTTTGAGCTATTCTACTGATCAATTCCTTTTTTAAAAAATTTCAGATTAAGATGAGGATACAAATGTTTGGTTTACATTACTTTCATTTCTAAGGTAAAGTTCAAGTTGTAGTTGAGCCCTTCACCCAGGAGCGTGCTGAACACCCTCACATTGTGCCCTTTAGGTGAAATCTTGCCAATAGCCCTTCTTCCTCCCCTCCCTTTCCCTTCTCCCCTCTCCCCTGATCAATTCCTTTCATACAGAAATGAAAATTAGCAACACCACATGACACAATGATGTTATGAGGACTGACTTTTTTGTTTGAATAATTTACAGGAACTATAAAATATAAACATTAGATGTTTAATTGAGAATCAAAGCACAGATGTTAAAATTTTAGCATTGGAATAGATATTTACTACTTCTCACATCTGAAAGGTCTGTGAAGCTGGCAGATACAAGGGCAGTGATTTATTTCAGGTATCCTACAACACGAAATTCGCCATCTGTCATAGGCTCTTGATAAGAATCACCAAGATGTGTGAAACACTTTTCATGATGATTAAAAGTGCAAAGGATGGCATCTGGCTGCCTCACACGGATGGGTCTGGGCAGACAGCCTCTCTCTCTCTTTCTCTCAGGAGGAGCCACCCAGCATATACCGTTTAATCACTCAACCATATTCAAAGTGAAGGCAATCAGTGATCTGTGAACAGCTTCGTTTTCTGTTTATAAATATTGAACATACTTGTGAGGAGCAACGAATGATATACTGGTGAGGGGTTTATATAATTTAACTGATTTTTGAAATTCTTATCAAATACATTTATATAATTTAAAACTCCACCTTTTCAACCATGCTGATGTAACACATAGCAGTTTCATGCCCACATTTGTTCCGAATTCCTAATCTCTAGAAAAAGCAATTTATGAAATTTCCGATATTTAACCATCTTTACTACAAAATGGCAAATTCACATGGTTCAATTTCACACTTGTACTGTGTGTGAGCACAAGTCATGTAAAATTTCAGCCTGTTGCTTAATCATGAAACTCTTGATAAAGTATTCTATTTTCACAAAAACGCATAGATGTTAACTCTAGCGCATTCTTAATGTACTTTAATATAATATCCCATATGTTCATTCGTTTTGCTATTGGTAGATATTTTCATTGTATTTACTAATTTTTCTTTACAAACAGCACAGCTTAAATATTCCTATTCATGTATTCAAGTGTGTTTACTTCATAAGACTTCTAGGTCCTATACTTAGGAATAGAATTTCTGGATCATGCAGCAGATATATCGTCACCTTTACTCAGAGTTGACAAATTGCTTTCTACAGTAGTTGTATTAATGTACCCTCCCATTAGCAGTATATAAATGTCCCTTTGCCCCTTTGCTTCAATTCCTTGACAATTCTTGGTGTTGTCTGAAGTTTTTTTCCAGTATTCTTTACGTCCATCCTTCCACTTCACCACACCCTCACCTCCCCCAGAGATACCTGAGAACGATAAATCCTGAGACTTTCTGAGGCTCCGCAGTTGAGGTCAGATTATTTCCTGTCTTTATCCACTGACTGCTTTGATTTCAGTTCTCTAGGATTTTTTATAGTACTTCTTTCTTGCTTTTCTGCTTTTTTGCTTACAAAACTTGGTTGCTATCATCTTCACTTACATTTTCTTTGTGGATTAATGCCTTTATTGATCTCTAAAGTGTTTTTATTTTAACCGGTATTCAATGAGGAATTTAGATAAACTAGTGTGCTCAGTGAAAATCTTTAACTAGAAACTATTTTCCAGTATTTTATTTGCACTCCCATTAGCCTCCGTTGTAACTACTCAACACTGTGTTATGGCACAGAGCTGCCACAGACTATCTGTAGAGGAACAGGGGATGGCTATGCTCTTATAAAATGTTGCATACAAAAACAGGCAATGAATTGGATGTAGCCTAGGAGCCATATTTTGCTGATCCTTACTATAAACCCACTGCCTGGCTGGCTGACTTCGTGAATACTAAATGAAAAATACATTCCCCAATATGCATGGCTTCCAAGACTTGTGTGGGTTATATTCCTGTCTATAATACATTATTTGTGAGACTTTATAGCTCACAAATAAAGTTGCAAGAGATTTCCAGTCTCAATCTCACCTTTTTCTGAGCATTGCGATCTGAGTGGAGGCAGGCTGGAAGAGGCTAACAGAATACATCAACAGCACCATAAACCGAAGTCAGTTTTACACTTAAATTCATGTCCGAACTCAGGAATAGCAGATGAAGCAGTGAAGGGGATGGGCTCTCTGTAAATCACTTTCACGCTTTCATGCTTGACTGGTTCTGAGCACCAAGCCTGGGTAGGCCACCAATTGTATTTTTAATTACATGATTCCAAGACAGTCACCAGTGTAAACCAGAATTCTCTGGATTGTTTTTCAAAGTGGAATTTTTGTCATTTTCTGTCTATTTAAGTGTAAATTTGAAGCGTGTGGGAAATACTAAAGGAGAAAAATAGCATTTCAGACACTTAGGCCTTGGTGTCTGCTTCGCATTTCACCCCCAGGGTCCTGACGAGGGGTGTCACAGGAGCCAGAACATCTTTAAAGATTGAACACTGGGATTTGTGCCAATGCAGCATATGGTTTTATATAAACAATGAATATTCTATTTTCTAGTGTGTGGTGCAGAAGAAAATGGGTTTTGCAGAAGCCAGGTGCAGCTGACTCCATGTCACAGACCACCCTTTCATCCCTGGCATCTGTGGCCGAAAGACAGATTGAGGGAGTCCCTTGAGGAAGGCAGATATGAAGGATAAATGCTGTGGTTTGAATGCGTCCTCTCCAAAATTCGGGTGTTGCCAATGTGATAGTATTAAGAGGAAAGTCTCATCCCCACTTTCGTGGATGAGACATGTGCTCTTATAAAGGATTTGGTGAAAGGAGTTCATCTCCTTTGCCCTTCCACATTCTGCCACGTAAGGTCACAGCACGAAGGTCCTCACCAGATTCCACTGCCTTGATCTTGGACCGCCCATTCTCCAGGACTGTGAGAAATAAACTTCTCTTCTTTATAACTTATTCATCCTCAGATTTCCTGTTACAGCAGCAGAAACAGAGACAGATGAAGTTATAGTTGTGCCCTCAAAAGACACCAGCAATTGCTACAATCGAATAGATTTTCAAAGACTTGAAGATCACGTCCATAGTAATCTTCACTTTGAGCTGCCTGGATGTCTGGATTTTCTCCCATTCATAGTGCGGTGTTTTCATCCCTATCCCTAGAGCAGCCTCTATTATAAGAGCTGCATTTTCTACCTTCTGATAAGTTATTAAAGCCACTCTCTTCTTTCTAGAACACAATTTTCTGATATAGTTTGTGAAATACACACACATGCACACACATACCAGCATTCTTCTGAGAAACAGAATCAACAGGAGAGATACAGATATAGAGATGGGTAGATACAGAGATTAACACATGCAGGTAAATACGTATATGATGTTCGAAGATATTGGCTCATGTTATTATGAAAGCCGAGAAGTCCCACAATTTTCTCTTTTCAAGCTGGAGATCCAGCACAGCTGGTGGTGTAGTTTGAAGACCTAAGGGCCAGAGAGCCGATGGCAGAAGACTGATGATGTCCCAGTACAATCAGCAGGCAGAGGAAGTATAACTCCAACCTTCCTCCAGCTTTTTGTTCTACCCAGGCCCGCAATCAACTCAATGGACTCTACAGACTGGATGATGCCGCCACATTGGGGAGGATCATCTGCTTTATGCCAAGTCAGATGCGAATCTATTCAGGGAAGACCCTTATAGACACGCCTAGAGGTAATGTTTAACCAGCTGTCTTGGCAGCCTGTGTGCAGTTGAGCTGGCATATAAAATTAAGCATCACGATATAAAATACATATGTTTATATACACACGTATCTATGCAAGTGTGTCCTTCCATATACGTACATGTACACACACTCACTCTTACACACATGCGCATTTCTACTTTCTGAGTTTCCTAAAAGCAAGATAGTGATTCCAGCATCACTTACAAGTATTTTTCAAAGAATTTCATTCACATTTAGAGAAGATGAGGTTTCAACTCACGGTGGCTTCAGTGGACAGTCAGCGCCTCAGCTGACGCCATCGCTGGATTTTGCTTGCTGGTAGTTGGAGTAGCAGACATATTCAAGTTGAGGTCATCATCGAGCTACGGGAAAGGGGATTTTCCAAATATTCTAATACAGGATCAAGCATTAGAACTTTTCTAGGCACAAGGATCGAGGAACATGGGCTGGTGCCCAGCTTCAGGCTGTGGGGTAGTGACGAGTTTCTCTATTGACTGCCTTAAAACAAGCATGCAATGGAAAGGAAGGAGTCCTATGAGAGGGGAATTTTCAAATGTTAATATATTAAATCGCACATGAACTTTCTGGACACCTCATATATATAAATCACTTGGCATCCTGTTAAAATGCACATTCTCATAAACTAAGCCTAAGAACCCTGCAATTCTACCAAGCTCCCAGGTAAAGCTATGGTACTGGGGTATAGCCCACAATTAAAGCTATTTGGAATCAAGGATCCAGGGTCATAATGCCTTCCTTGCTTTATCACTTATTATCTTTCCTGCATCTCTGAGGATGAGAGTCACTTTTCTAGTTTTAAGACAGACTTGTTAGTGGAAAAGCTGAGTGAATCTGTCAGCCTGACATTGATGTGCCTGCTATCTAGAGCGTACTTATGCCTGTGCATTTCAAGCGTTCGAAACAGGTGCTGTAGATATATGTAAAGGTAACTGTGGCATTGTCCCAGAAACATGGGACAATGGATAGCTTCTGGACTCTATAAAACCTGGAATATTGGGATGCCCTTGGTTAGTT
>CAUYRH010107076.1:0-29959 GCA_963574655.1 Perodicticus potto | reverse complement strand
AAAAAAGTCATACATCATGATCAAGTAGGGTTTATCCCACGAATGCAAAGCTGGTTTAATATTCACAAGTCCATAAAGGTTATTCAGTGTATCAACAGAAGCAAAACCAAAGATTATATGATCCTCTCAATAGATGCAGAAAAAGCATCCAATAAAATCCAGCATCCTTTTCTAATTAGAACACTGAGGAGTATAGGTATAGGTGGCACATTTCTTAAAGTGATTAAAGCTATCTACAACAAACCTACAGCTAATATTTTACTGAATGGAGTAAAACTAAAAGCTTTTCCTCTTAGAACTGGAACCAGACAAGGTTGTCTTCTGTCACCATTACTATTCCACATAATTCTGGAAGTTCTAGCCAATACAATTAGGCAAGACAAGAAAATAAAGGGCATCCAAATGGGTGCAGAGGAGGTCAAACTCTCCCTTTTTGTTGATGATATGATCTTATATTTGGAGAACCCATAAGACTCAACCAAAAGACTCTTGGAAGTCATCAAAGAATACAGTACTGTCTCAGGATATAAAATCAATATCCACCAATCAGTTGCCTTTGTATACGCCAACAACAGCCAAAATGAGAGGTTAATTAAGGACACAACTCCCTTCACCATAGCCCCAAAGAAAATTAAATACTTAGGAATATACCTAACAAAAGAGGTGAAAGACCTCTATAAAGAAAATTATAAAACCCTAAGAAAGAAAATAACAGAGGACTTTAACAAATGGAAGAACATACTATGCTTATGGCTGGGAAGAATCAACATTGTTAAAAGGTCTATACTTCCCAGAGAAATTTGCCAATTCAACGCCATCCCTATTAAAATACCAACATCTTACTTTCAAGACTTGGAAAAAATGATTCTGCAATTTGTATGGAACCAGAAAAAAACCCATATAGCTAAGGCAGTTCTTAGTACTAAAAACAAAGCCAGGGGTATCACCATACCAGATTTCAGGCTGTACTACAAGGGTATAGTGGTCAAGACAGCATGGTACTAGTACAAAAATAGAGACATAGATACTTGAAATAGTATAGAAAACCTGGAAATGAAACCAACAACTTATAGCCACCTAATCTTTGATAAACCAAATAAGAGCATTCATTGGGGGAAAGACTCCCTATTCGATAAATAATGCTGGGAGAATTGGATATCCACATGTAAAAGACTGAAACTGGATCTGCACCTTTCTCCACTCACAAAAATTCTTTCAAGATGGATAAATGACTTAACTTTAAGGCATGAAACAATAAAAATCCTCAAAGAAAGAAATGGAAAAACACTGGAAGATATTGGCCTGGGGAAAGACTTTATGAGGAAGACTGCCATGGCAATAGCAACAACAGCAATAGTAAACAAATGGGACTTAAATTGAAAAGCTTCTGTACAGCTAAGGAGACAACAACCAAAGCAAACAGGCAACCTACTCAATGGGAAAAGATACTTGCATATTTTGAATCAGACAAAAGTTTAATAACCAGGATCTATACAGAACTTCAATTAATTTATAAGAAAAAAGCCAACAATCCCATACATCAATTAGGAAGTGAGACAAATAGAATCTTCTCTAAAGACAACAGACAAATGGCCAGTAAACACATGAAAAAATGCTCATCATCCCTAAGTATTAGAGAAATGCAAATTAAAACCACCCTGAGACATCATCTAACTTCAGCAAGAAAGGTCTATATCACAAAATCTCAAAATTGCAGATGCTGGTGCAGATGTGGAGAGAAAGGAATTCTTTTACACTGCTGGTGGGACTGCAAACTAACACAACCTTTTTGGAAGGACGTATGGAGAAACCTCAAAGAACCCAACCTAGACCTCCTGTTTGATCCTGCAATCCCATTACTGGGCATCTATCCAGAAGAAAAAAAAATTTTTATTATAAACACACCTGTACAAGGTTGTTTATCACAGTCCAATTTACAATTGCTAAAATGTGGAAACAGCCTAAATGTCCTTCAACCCAGGAATGGATTGGTAAGCTATGGTGTATGTATACCACAGAATATTACTCAGCCATCAAAAAAATGGAGATTTTGCGGCATTTTACTAACTTGGATGGAGGTGGAATACATTATTCTTAGTGAAACATCACAGGAATGGAGAAGAAGAAGCATGAATCCTATGTATTCAACTTTGATATGAGGACAATTAATGACAATTAATGACTCAGTGGGGCATGAGGGAAGGGGAGAGCAGACAGAGAAGGAGGGAAGGGGTGAAGGAAAGAAAACAAAAAAAGAATAGAAAATAGTGACTAATTCTTACATAAACTGGATTCAATTTTGACCAAAGTATATTACTTAAACATTAATTTTTAATTCAACTTGTTAATATGTTGTTTAGGATATTGCATCCTCATTTATAAGTGAAATATGTTTGTAACTTTCCTTTATAACAATATATTTTCTCTAATTTTAATATCAGGTTTATCCTAATTAAGTAGAA
Organism: Perodicticus potto; assembly: GCA_963574655.1. Classification (NCBI taxonomy): domain Eukaryota; kingdom Metazoa; phylum Chordata; class Mammalia; order Primates; family Lorisidae; genus Perodicticus; species Perodicticus potto. Next base: position 27,497 of record CAUYRH010107076.1, on the reverse strand, counting down.
TGACTTTGAATTATTTCTTCCTTTTCTATTGTCTATAAGATTTGCATGATCTGTTTTTTGAAATTATCTTTTACTTTTATTTACAAATATTAGTTATTTATTTTTTGAGACTTTGGAAAAAAAATAAGTTAACAGATCACTCCATACTGAGCTTCAGAGTAAAGCATTCTATAATAGACATACTCTTATTTAACAATGTGAATGTTACTTTCTTTGCATTATTATTATTAATATTGCTTAATATTTCAATGCAGTAATTGTCTGATTTCTTTTCTGAACGTATTTATCTTCTTTCATTCTTTTCGAGGTTTTTGTTTCTAGTCCTTATCTTAAACACTGTTATTGTTATTAAATATTAAGCCTTTTTAATTCTGTGAAGGCAAAAAGTGGAAACCTAATAAACACATGTATATCTTTAAAAAAAAAAAAGAAGAAAGAAAAGAAAAAAAAAATTAGCTGGTGTTGTCTTAGTTGCCTATAGTCCCAGCTTCTCAGGAGCCTGAAGCAAGAGAATTGTGTGAGCCCAAGAGTTTGAGGTTGCTTGAGCTATGATGCCACAGCACTCTACTCAGGATGACAGAGTGAGACTCTGTCTCAATAAATAAATAAATAAATTCTTTACCTACTTACAGCCAAACTATCTTATTTTAACCAGAAATAGTATTGTAGAAATTGCTTAAAAATTTATAATTAAATATAATCTAAGTATTTTTCTAAGTGTTGTCAACACTAATACAAAACTTTTCATAATTTTTTTTAAATTAACACATTTACCAAGGAAATAAAAATGGCATATTTAAGAGAAATAATATTTTGATATATTAATTAATTTTCCTCTCAATTGGATTTAAAACTTTGTTACATAATAACAATATGTAACATAAAGAAACAACAGAATACATTTAAAAAGCAGTGAAATATTGCTCTGGCTGACAGGATAGACTGGTTTGGCCAGAGAAATTGACACATGATTCAGCAGAGAAACTTTGAGCTTGGGAACTACAATATAATATAACATCAGATCATAAGGAAGACCTAAGAAGCCATGAATACATTAAACTTGAATTTGTAGCATTTCTAAAGAAAGAATAAAGAATATTATAAAGAAGTAGGAAACTAGCAGCTGCAATTCAAAATGCTGGCTTATCACTAGAGTAAAAGTGATAACTGAACCAAATTGTTACTAAGTTTCAATTGTTATGTACCTAGAAAATTTTTGAAAGACAGGAACACAAATTTTACTTAGTAAAAGGGAAATTATAAGAGAAAAAAATCAGCAAAGAAGCAATATAAACAGTCAAAACATAAAATTATTTAAGCTGCTATAATGAGGGGAAAAATTATATAGAAAATTAATGATTAAACATATTCATTGACAGCTACCTAAAAGCTCTACCTGCTGTTTAAAATTCTTTGAGTTTATTCATTTTTAAGGTGTTTTATTTCAAGTTCAAAAAGTTATGACAGAATGCTAATTTTATTACTTAATTTATGAGAGCATAAATTTTTCTCTCCTCAAAAAAATTTTAGCACATCTTCAAGATATTTTTTATCCTCCTCTTTAATGTGTCAGACAAAATTACACATGTATATGCAACAAAAATACATAATTTATATCCAAAGTACAAGCTGCATTTAATCTGTACTTTGTAAGTAAAAACTCACAAACCAAAAACAACAATAAAAGCACTTTCCTCACTAAAATCACTGGGTTTGTTTCTTGACCCTTTTAAAGTGGTGTTGGAAAAGTGTATGAATGAACACATACATCAAACAGATACTGAAATCCTCGAAGGTCACTTCTTGCTTTATACAATGATAAAAAATCCAAGGCAACTGTCAGAAAATAGCTGGCATAGCACCATACTGGGCTGACATCAAAGATGTTGTTGATGTTATAGTTACTTTCAAATTAAAAAAATATAACTTAGTTGGAGCTCTGATGATACTGAGATCCCACTCTGTGAACATAACCATCTTATTTTGACAACAACACAAAAAAACCAGCTGTTTCTTCAAGGAGCATATCAGAATACAGAGCAGCCATTATTCCTCAAGAGATATTTCTGAGAGAGGACAGTGTCCTAGATCTCTGAGGGTTTCTTTATTATGAAACACTCAGATCCTTCTGCCCCCACCCTTGCTCCTCTTGCCATTAATGATAATCAAACTCTACCCTAAAAAAAGTAGGCCCTTCTGGACCCTTAACAGTCTAGAGAACCTCATATACATGCCAGAGCATGGAGGGTCTTGAATACGAGGCTAAGTTTACCTGGTTAGAAAGGCCAACAAGAGCTAAGAAAAGAACAGATGAGATTTATTCTCTTAAAGTAGAGTACATCATTTACTCTGGGAGTGAGTAGACAGGTGTTTGAAAATAGTGAAAAAGATCTGGTGCGATTGCTTTAAGAAATATTCTAGAAACTCAATAAGAGGTAAATAGGAGACTGAGCCACAATGAGAACATAGTTGAGGGGAGAGAGCATGATACTATACAGACCACAGTCCAGAAAATTTCACGGGTCTCTGCAACAAAGCTTGGTTATCTTATAGCGGAGAAAGCTGATAATGAGGTAACCCAAAATTAAAGATTACCCAGGCAATGGAATTATTGAAATTTTCTAATGGTTACCATGAGTCTGCAGAAAGGAGAGAGGCAGATGAGGTCTGCACAGTGCTTATAGATGGGAGCTGGGCCAGAGGTGGGGCTATAACTCTGTGAAGTAAAACACAAGAGTCATGGCCACCTGAGTATGTTCTGACTCCTAACACACACTGACTGGTGAATTTCACCAAAACACTCTTTTCAAATAACAGCACAAAAAATCATACAGGACCAACTATTCTGTATTTAGAGGAAGAGTTCTAATGGAAAATTAGTAGACAGGTGAAAGGCAATCCTTGTGATTAGAAATAGATGAATTTCTTCATTCTCCTCCAATCAATCACCTGAGAGCAAATTTAGTTCAAAACAAAATTAATGAAACAGAATTGACTTTGAATAGATCCAGAAAGCTGTACAGGATTGTCATTGCTAATTTCATTATAATTTCTATCACTCGTAAGATAAAAACAGCAAAATCAATTAACAGCATAGTATGCCAACATATTTCTTTTATTTATGTAACTTTGATTAAAATTCAGCATTATTTTTTCCAACCATCATTCTCTCTTTTATAAGATAGAATTCCAACTCATGAAAATTGTACAAGAAACTCAAGATCGATACAAACTACTGGTTTTATCAAAATATAGTACAATGTAAGTCAAAGATATTGTTTTCTCTCAGCTAACAAGGTACTATATATTTTTTTCAATCAACAACATATTAGCTCATCTGAGGTTGGTACATTGGTTTTTTCCAGACCATTAGATTCTCACTCAATGAAATTTTTCTCTCTAAAGAAAACAGAAATATTGAATCAATATAACCACCTATAGAAAAGTCCAGGGCAGTAAAACATTTGCATAATTATCCTAATCATAGACACTGGAATCAATGATAGAAATATATCAGAATACCTATCCCTCATGTTCTTATTACTTATAATTTTATTTATATTGTACAATAAAAATTATTTGTAGGGCACAGCCTATCAGGAAATCATTTATATATTCCACTGTCATCATTTTAAAAATATGCCAACATAGAATAATGACAGAGTAAGATGCAAGTAAGATACAAACGGGGTGTTCCTTCTCACTTTAATGATTTCTAATGTCTATTTAAAAATAACTTAGGCTCTTATTAAATAATTCATTTATGGTGAGTCCGGTAGTTAACAAAAGACACAGTCTTTTTTCATAGAAACATCTTAAGTAGAATGAATACTATAAGTGCTTCCTTACCTAAGACCATGGAAGGCTAGAGCTCGAACAGGATTTAGAGATTGCACTCACTGTGTTGTAGACTCCAGAGGGTCTACTGATGACACCAGCCACTCCAATTGTGCAAGGAATTGTTCATGTGTATGCACGTGCATTTAGGGTGAGGAGATGGGACAAGGAAGATGATATGCATAGATTTCAACAGATTCTTAATGACTCATAATAAAGTAAAAACTCCAACTCTTTATCTTACACAACAAGAATTGAAGCCCAGATTGTAGATAGAGTCATCCAAGGTAATGGAAGTAGCTGGTGGTTCAGATGACATTGGTCTCCTAGACTATGGTCTAAACAGTCTTTCTTCTTTCCATACTGCCTCTATTCACATGTTTCCAATGTGAAATCAAATCTTAAAAATGGAGCTTTTAAGAATAAGAAGTTACAATGCTTTAATGTTTCCTCTGTCACTCTTCTATACTGTTCTTCTTCTGGAAAAGACATTTTAAACTCAATAGTTAGAATTTAGTGGGGGAAAAGTCAAAAGAGCAGTGCACCCTTGCTTGTAAACCTAGAGAAGGGATATGAATATTTAATCTTTCACTCAAGACAAGTTTTAAATATAATAAGGGTAGATAGCTTGTATAATGCAATTTGAGATCCCTACATCAGTTATAATCTTTATTCAGTATGGAGTGACAGTCAAGAAAATGAGCTGGGTCTGCCCCTAGACTACTAGACTATCCAAGTTCAAACCCAATCTCTTTCACTTTTAAGGTGCAAGATCTTTAGCAAGATACTTGACCTCTCTGGGCCTCTGTTTCCAATACAGTAAGCATAATGGTAGCACCTTTCTTAATTTGGGTTTCCCAAACCCAAATTAGAACTTGACAAGATCTAGTATACAGGATTTTACTTGGAATATGCATTGAGAAGGACTGAGGAATGACAAGAGTGCTTCTATAAGTAACAGAAGTTTGATTCAGCTGAGATCACTGAGAGTACACAGAATGCCCTGGAGAATCCTCCAGCCAAAAGGTGAGAGACTGGGGAATTACCCACCAGTTTTTGTCCACCTGTGATGTTATCAATAAATCCCCTTCAATTCTGTGCTAAGCTCACAAACAGATCTAGTGACTTCCTGCAGCTTTGGAGAAGGCCTGAGACAGAAAGCAAGATTGACCATGTGTGCTTGAGGTGAGACACTCAGCACAATCTGAACATACAAAACTAACTGCCCCAGTAATGAATGAAATGGGAGTTAAGTCAAGGGATGATGCCACAGGGCTTGAAAGTGTTCCAAGCATTGTTGTAGGGATTTAACAAAGTAATTCTTGTAAAGTGATTAGAAAAAACCTGCCATATAGTAAGGGACCTTAGTCATGATTATCATCCTCCTAATGTTTATTAAGTGCCTCCCATATGCCAAGTACTATGCCATGTGATATGAAAATAATAACAAATAAAGGAATGAATAAATAAATACCACGGACTCTGCTCTCAAATCTCTGTAGTGTACACTAGAGGAAGCAGACAAAGGAGCACTTGTCAAACAAAAGAGCACACATTAAGATAAAGATACTCATTTGGTCCAATTGCTCCACAGAGTAGGGAGTGACATATTCGGCCCAGAGATCGTAAAATCAGAGAGGTTTCCTAGAGAATATGATGTCTACACAGAATCTTGACAGACACCTAGGAATGGCTGCAGGCAGGGGATCATTTTAAGTAGTGAGAGTAACATAAACAGAAGTAAGTCGCAGGAGCAAGAAAGAACATGGAGCTTTTAGAGAACAGCAAGCTGGTCATGGGATGGAACACTGAGTTCCATGGGTGACTATCTGGAAATAAAGCTGTATTGGGAAGAGGCAAAGACACACTCCCAAGGGACAAAAACAGCATTTGCCATAGTTTGGAATTAATTCAACAGCCAACAAGGGAAGGAACAAAGGAAGGATCCATATTTCAGGAAGTTATTAGAAGGGTAGGATGGGTTGGTGAAGATGAAAAGGATCAGATTGGATGCTACCACAAACATCCATGGTAAAGTAAATGAAGGCCTAAACTCACCCAGAAAAGTGGAAGAGAAGGTAAAGGGTAGATAAAACTTAAAAGGTTTGCTGACTGGAACTTGAGGAAGAAGAATGTTTCTAAAATGACCTCTAGATTTCTGGGTTAAGTAATGGGTTAGTAATGTTTTCAACCAAGACAGGGAATAAAGAAGAAACATACATCTCAGAGAAAGGAAGGATAAAATAATGAGCTCCTATTGGATCTGCTGACTCTGAGGAATCTACACGTGTGGGCCGCCTGCTGCTGCTGTGCTTGTTTCCATTGTAAACTCAGCCAAACCCATGCTGAGGTGAGGAAGGCACAGAGAAGTCCCCTGAGGTTCTGCAAGACACTCTGGGGTATTTGTGTGGGCCCCAAAGTGAAATTAAATTTTAAAAAGTACACCTGTGATATTTTAGTAAACTATAACTAAGCTCCATAAAGCCATATTTTAACTCTACTAATTTACTATGTTATCATTGGAGTAGATGTTAGAGCCATGCAACATGAGCATTTTACAATATGATGTGGATTAATGGTATGTCTGAAATTCCATCACTGAACATTTACTACTATTAAGATATTCTCTTCAAGATTTTTTATCTTCAAAGTGCAAATGCCTTTGGATCCACACGATGAGGTGTTATTACTCATTGGAAAATACATGTTTTTCTTCATTAACCTAGTTGGAAGGAATGCACTAGGGGAGTGGAAGCTTTGATGTGGGGGGTGGATGAATGGGGTCATTTGAAGCACAGAAGAGGAGAACAGAATGGAAAGAGGCTCTAATTTTTCTTTGGGATCAGTGGGCCCTGTGCACGTCTGGAAAGAAGGCAGACTGGAGTCAGGGAGAGGTTCATAGAAAATGGGAAATCATTAAAGACCAACTTCATTACTTTGGCTCTTTGAATGCAGTTCACAAAATCTGGTGTGGCATATGATGTGAAAAAAAATACTAGAAACAAAATGAGTTATCCTTGTAGAATACTAAGAACAGTTGTTTGTCTTTATAAAATCAGATTACTTCTTGGTCACAAGAATTTGCCAGGAACCTGAAATGATCCCTTGGTTTGGAATAAAGCTCTACACCCTGGTCCAATGTCAATGTTCAGTTCATAATATTAAATTACATAGTCTAAAATTTTATGATAAAGATAAATCTTTACTAAATCATGCTAATGTAAGTAAAATGGCCGTAACTTGGGAGAAGACCTAAGCCAGTCTCTCAGCTTGTAGAGAGGATGAACTTTTCTGACAGATCATTTTCTCAGTGAATTAATAGCACCGGTGTTCCTATCTAATAAACTGGTACCAGGAACATCAAATCTTCATCTCCTCTATTAAGTGAAACTATTCCCACTGCCCTCCTACCACATTCTTTCATCAGCCAAGTACCTTAGGTCAGAGTTTCTTTTACCAATTACAGGCCTCATCATCTCCCCAATCTCAGTTTTAAAAGGCTCTAATGGGAATTTAAGTTTCCTATAACTAACAAGTAATTCCACTAGAAAAAGGAGAGAAGAAAGAGTGATTACAAAATTAAAGAGAAAACACAACATACTCTCCTACCAGTACTTCTCAGTGCCCTGGTCTCTGACAGGCAGTGGTATCTACTTCCAAAGGGCTCACAGTCGGGCATATAAAATAGCTGCAAAGCGTGCAGGTCGCTACAAGACAGGGCAGGATGAGGAGGCAGCTGCCTAGAAAGTAGGGCAGGTCCCAACAGACAGTCCATCAATACATACATGTTAAAGCAGGGACTCTTTTAGATACTAGCGATCACTTTCTAGTTGGAAAGTGGAGTAACAAATGAGTCCTGCACCCAGTATGGGCTACAGGAAGGATCAAACCATTGGGTGCTTATTAGCCAAGGTGGGCAGGGGAGGCCTCTCTGAGAATGCGGAGGAGACGGTCGCATGACGCTCTGAGAGAGGAGCATATCTAGCTGAAGGTACAGCAGGGACAACGTTCTTAGGCAGGAACACATTAGCTTGACATGTCTGAGGGCCACTGTGTAGCACAGTGAACAAAGACGAGAGAGAAAGAAGAAAAGCTGGAGGCTACTCAGTGCTCAGATTCTATAGGCCCATGGATGGTGTGGTTAGAACTTCACGTTTAATTCTAAGTAGAAACCATTGCAGAAGCTTTAAAACAGGAATGCTGTGGTCTGATGTATGCTGGAGGGTTTTCTCTCTCAAATGTATGGAGAACTGATTTTAGGGAAGCAATAATGGAGGCAAGTAGACTGATTTTAGGCTCTGGTTGCAGTTCGGGTAAGAAAATGGAGTTGCTAATACAAGTGAGACAGGATGCTGGTTTGGACCAGGGATATGGATGAGAAGACAATAAAAATGCATATGGATCAAGATATATTTTGGTAGTGACTTGGCAACACCTATTAATGAATTTATTGCAGAACACAAATAAAAGAGAAAGGAAGGCTTATACCCAGGTTTGACTTGAGCAGTAATGCAGTTGTACTTTTACTGAGATAAGGAAGGCTTACAGAGGAAAAAAAAAAATCAAGGGTTTTCTGGCCCTGTAAAGGTTGAGATTCTAATTAGAAAGCCAACTGGGTTAGTAGATAATTGGCTATAAAATACAAGAGAGGTAAAGGAAGGTCTAGCCTCGGGATATAAATTTGTGATTCATCAGGGAATAGATGGTTTTGCAACTATCTTAACAAAGCCCCATGAGTTTGAGTTGTGTCATTCAACTCACACTCATGAGGTCTCTACAATGTGTAAAACAGATACTAATTTTGTGCTGGGATACCAGGATGCCTGTTCTTACACTCTCAACAGAATGTGTGTGGATGTGTGTGTCTCTGGGGTGGGAGGGAGGCATAAGTAAGTAAAATACATACCAGAAGAAAATAGCTGTAAAACTGAGTGAAGCAAAGTGTAGTTGAACATGTAATTAATTCCAACTGAACAATCTGATTCTCACAGGCTATGACATTTTGAGTGACCCTTAAGTGACATATAGAGGTCAGTAGGTGGATGAAAGGGAAAGGGGCTGAAGGTCCAGTGCAAGCAATAGCAGGCAGGTGCAAGAGCAAACATGAAACACCATCGTGGAGCAAGAAGGAGTGAACAGGTAAACACAGCACAGTCCCCCAAGTAGAGTCACTTAAAATCTAAACAGGGAGACCGACACCAATAATCAATGTTGCTCTCCAAAGGGCTCACAGAAGAGTATGGATGATGAATGAAAACAAATTGATAGCATGAAAGTTGATGCTTTAAAGACACATTCAGGTAGTACAATTGCTTTGAGGGTTGGAACCCAGGAAATGGAAGCTCTTAGAAACTGATTCTGGAAAGTAAAAATTAAGGGCATCCTCCTAGAAACAGGAAAGACATAAGTCAGACAGGCTACGTTGTCATGCCTGGAAATTGTCCATAAATAGAAAATAGGTCTGTGCCATCTCTTGCATTTTATCATACTCCACAGCATTAATCTGACCATAATTAATATGAGCAAAGATATAAGAATTCCAGTATGGCACAAGATTAGACATAAAATCCAAAGGCTGGAGTCTTTTACTGAAAAATTACCTTATTTACATGTATTACTGCACACAAACCATTGCCAAGAAACACAGAGCCTACAATGACAGATTTTCTACTCACCATGTACTTATGTACTTATATTTCAAAGTAGCAGATCTCTCTAATTGAACACTCAGTTTATTATTAAAAATCACATGCGCAGGAGGGGGACCTCCAACCCCCACCGGAGGCTCCAATAGCCAAAAAGGCCGGACAACTGCCAAGGAGACACCTGTGCCTTAGTGTCTCTTTCACTTTACACTTAGGACTAAATGTGGAACCCCCATTTCCTATGCCTAGGTCAATTTCATGTGAATTTCCTAGGCCTCAATTCCATGAATAGACTGTGTCCATTCATTGATTCATTCATTCACCTTGCCCCCGGTGGAAGGGACTGTGTCCATTCGTTTCCTGGCCAAGGAACCCATACACCTATATATACCCTGAGATTAAAAGCCTAAAGGGGGAGATGGGAAAAGACCGAGACAGAAACAAAGAGAGCTTTTCTCTCCCCACTTGAGTTCTCTCTCTCTCTACCAGGAGCTTTAGTGTTTTCTGTATTCTTTTCTGTAAATAAATTCTGTCTTACCAATGGGAAAAAAAAAAAAAAGAAAGAAAAGAAAATGCCATGAAGGCTATCTAAAACAGTTTGATGAAAACATTTCAGTATATGAAACCAGCACATTGTACCCCTTGATTGCACTAATGTACACAGCTGTGATTTAATAAAAAAAATAAATAAATAAAAATCACATGCGCTACACACACACACATACACACTCACACATAAATGTACATATGCGCTTAATCGGTCTCTATACATTATGTATACTAAGATGGTTCTTGAAGTGTTATCTACTGTCTAAACTGTATTTTACTGGAAAAGCTAAAATTTAAAAGAGTTTGAGCTTCGATGTAAAACATGTCTTAGCAGTCATGAGAGAAAATATCATAATTCATACTCATTTCTGTATTCCTGAAGTTCTGGAACTTTTTAGGCAATGAATCACAAAGTAGAGATATGTGAAGAAAAAAATGCATAGGCATGGAAATACATAAGCAAGGAAACCTTATTTTGCCAGTTTTATCAGAAGAGTGGTAACCAAAATTTCTGCTGTTGCCATTTCTTCAGAAGAGAATGAAATCCTCAGAGGATAAGAACCATCTGGTCCCAGGGATAACAGTATTGATGCTCCCTTCCAAGGGTTGCTCCTATTCACTGATATTGACCTCAAGCATCATTATGTAGACAGTATTTAAAACCAAGGTGATAATAACCAATATTAAGAGGACTGTGGGGTTTTGTTTTATGTCTTAATTTTGTTTTCTTTAACTTTGTCTTAGTTTTCTTTTTAAGAGAAAAGAGTGCATGCAAAGAAATAAAATCTCAGAGGCTTTCCTATAGTCCACTCCTCACAGTGCTCGACCATTATTTCTCCCTTTCTATGCAGAGCGTATAATTACGAGATGATCAGAGAAAGACTTGCCATCTGGATGTCATAAGAAAATAACTTGTTTCTGGGGCCTGCCTGGAGCCACCTGAACCCAAGCAATCACAGGGAAGTTGGCTAACCCACACATAATCACAGCATCCAAGACTCCTTCCGGCTCATTCTCGCCAGACTGTTCTTTGCTATGACATTTCTTCGGCCTCAGTCTGAAGATCAGTAAGAGGAAGTGTTATCCTCTTTCCATATTTGGACAGCTCTAATAATCATAAAATTCTTCTTTCAATCTCAGCTGAAATCTGGTTCTATATAACTTAGATAAATTTATTCCTGTTCTGCCACTGGAAAGTACAGTGACCATGATCCTTTTACATTCAACACCTAAAATGTTTGAGGGCAGCAATTAAAAACTCTTCAATTATGACAACTTCATAAATGATTTTCAATTGTAAATACTTTCATTTTTTTAACCAACCAATCCATATATGACCTGGTTTACAGAGTTATTGAGTTGGTCTTTTGCACATCTTGTTTATCTTTTTTTTAAAATGAACTCTGTATTTTGAAACTGTTTTACAGAAAAATTGCAATGATAAGGCAGAGTTTCCATAGGCCCTGCACATACAGTTTCCTTATTATTAACAGTTTAGCCATTATATTTGTCACAAGCCTGGAACCTATATTGACATACATTATTGTTTACTAATGTACATATTTTATTCAGATTTCCTTGATTTTTAGCTAACATTCAGGATCCAATCTAGATATTACATTAGGCTCCTCTTAACTGTTATAGTTCCTTGGACTTTTCTTGTTTTTGATGACCTTGACACTTTTGACGAATGCAGTCAATCATACTTCAACTATCCTGTAGAATGTGTCTGGTGTTTTCTCATGATTAGACTGGGGTTATAGGATTGTAGAGAGAAAACACAGTAATAAAGTGCCCAATTTATCACACTATATCAAATGTACAAATGAACATAACCCATCACTGTTGTTGCTGACCTTAATCACATAGTGTTTGTAAGATTTCTCCACTGTGAAGTTGTTCTCCCACTGTTCCTTTCTCTACTCTACTCTTTGAAAGAATGTCACTAAAAAGGTGCCATATTTAAAGATTGGATAGTTACACTCAACCTCCACAAGGGTGGGATCTCAGTATATACTCTTTGGAATTCATTTGCATCAGATATTTGTCTTTGTCCCATTTTATTTATTAAATTGTAACCATATGGACCCATGAATACTTATTTTGTACTTTGGGTTATAATCCAGTACTCCTATATTTAGTTTGTTCCTGAAATTCTCCCAGCTTTGTCCGTTGAGGGCTCTCTCAGTTGGCTCTTGCATTTCTTTCAAACACTCTTGATGTTGAGGGGTGTTGTTGTTGTTGTTGTTATTTCTTTCTTATTTTCAAGCACAAGATGCTCTAGGTTCATCTTGTATATTTCCTGCCCCCTGTCTAAAATCAACCATTTCTTTTAGATGCCCTGGTTTTTGTATATTGGAGAATGATATTAGAAACCAAAACCTGAGTTAGGCATGTTCATTGCTATTGGGCTATCGGTTGCTTCTAAGACTTCTTAGCTGACAAAGAAAACTGTGTGTGCGTGTGTGTACTAGCTCAAGTACATATGCATATCTAAAATATTTGTATATATAACCATTTATTGCATATACCACTAAACATACAAGCTAAACATGAATTCATCCTGGTGTCCTTAATGCTAATCCATCCCCATGTGGATCATTCCAGCCTCCCCCTTTGCTCATCTATAAATTTCCACTCCAACACTAAGAACCCTGCCTCCCACCATCTACCACTCATTTAATTAACTGTTCAATTCCAATATACCTGTATAGCAATGTTAGAACTTGTCACAGCACACACTGCAGCCTCAAGCTCCTGGCCTCAAGGGATCCATCTTAGCTTTCGCAGTTGCTGGGACCACAAGGCATGTACCTCTACACCTGGCCTCTTTTAACATTAGTTTTGTAAACTCGAATCAGTGCCAACCTTATATAGATCAATACCTCCTCCCCCATTCTATTCAGTGTCATTATTTCAGATATTTGTAAAATAGTTCCATTATTCTGTTAAATTCTACATTCTATCCTGGAAGTCTTAGTACATACTAATGGTTTGTTGATTTACACACATTAAGATTCACTCATTGTGCTGTAAATGTCTATGAATTTGGACAAATGCATGTTGCCATGTATCCACCATTAGAGTATCATGTAGAATTGTTCAGCTACAATATTTCCTGTTCATCACCTATTCAGCCCTCTTCTGCTCCTCTCAAACACCGGCCAATAACTGATATTTTTCACCATCTTTATAGTTTTGCCTTTCCAGAATGTCATATAGTTGGAATCATACAATATGTAGTCTTTTTAGACTGGCTTCTTTCACTTAGAATATGTACCATGCATTAAAGTTCAACTATGTCTTTTTGTGGATTGCTAGCTCATTTCTTTTTATTGATGAATAATATTCCATTGTATAGATGTACCACAATTTATTTATCCATCCTCCTACTGAAGGTTATCTCAATTACTTCCAATAATTTGTCCATTATGAATAAAGTGGCTATAAATATTCATAAGCAGGTTGTTGTTTGACACAATGGAGTAAATACCTAGGAGAACAATTGCTAGATCATACACTAAGAGTATATTTCACTTTGTCTGAAACTGCCAGACAGACTGTCTTCTAACATGGATGTGCCATTTTGCACTTCTACCAGCAATGAACTGGGGGTCCTATTGCTCTGTATCCTTACCAGCAATTGGCATTGTGACTTTTTTGGATTTAGGCTATTCTAACAGGTACCATTATGGTATCCTATGGGTATTTCATTTTATTTTATTTTGAGACACAGTCTCACTATGTTGCTCTCGGTAGAGTGCTGTGACGTCACAGCTCATGGCAACCTCAAACTCTTGGGCTTAAGCAATTCTCTTGTCTCAGCCTCCCAGTAACTGGGACTACAGGCACCTGCCACAACACCTGGCTATTTTTGTTGTTGTTGTTGTTATTGTTGTCATTCTTGTTTTTAGTAGGCCCCAGCCAGGTTCAAACCCACCAGCCCCAGTGCATGTGGCTGGAACCCCACCCACTGAACTATGGGTGCTGAGCCTGGTATTTTATTTTATTTTATTTTATTCCTTATAAACTACAGAAATTTATTTCTCACAATTCTGGAGGTTTGGAAGTCCAAAATCAAGGGGCCAGCAAATTTGATGTGCCACCTTTTATGTGTTTCTTTTTTAATTAAATTAACTTCCTACTGGTATTTTAATTCACTTCCATAATGAAAAATTATGTCGAGCATGCATCCTTTCATATGTTTATTTTCCATCTGTATATCTCCTTTAGTGAGATATCTATTTAGATATTTTGCCCATTTTTAAAAAATTAGATTAAATTTTAAAAGTTCTTTATATATTTTACAGAGAAGTCCTTCATGTTATTCAATAAGAAAGCATCCCATTTCTCATCATTGAGGATGATGCTAACTGAAGGTGTTTTGAATTAAAAGATTTTCTTTATCAAGTTGAAGAAGTTCCCTTCTATTCATAGTTTGGTGAGAGTTTTATTATAAATGCATATTGGATTTTGTCAAATGCTTTTTATGCATCAATTGATATGATCATTCAATAATGCTTCTTTGGCCTGTTGATACAGTGGCTTTTTGTCTTTTAAAATATGATGTCCTTGTCTTTCCATATAAAATATGATATGAATATTATTATCTTCGTTCCTACTACTATAAGTAAAATATGCTTAATTTTCCATACCCTGATCTCAAAAGTGTTTCCGCTATTGACAAAATTCCAGATTATTTTCTTTCATCAGTTATTCTTAATGTAGATATCATCTACTTATGTAGTCAGTTTTTCATCCCTCAATATATCATGTCACATTTATTTTTATTACATTTAATTATACATACGTTCATTCAACAAATATTTAATTGAGTTCAGTTGATGTGCTATTCTATTCTAGGTGCTAGAAATTGAGCATTGAGCAAAACAGGCAATGTCTTTGCTCTCACAAAGCTTACACTCTGGTGAAGGTGACAGAATATATATAAATCAAAAACTATACACAACAGACTCTGAATCACTTTTTCATAAATGCTATGAAAAAATAGATCAAGATCTGGGAATATATGAGAATATCTGAGGCAGAGATGCTCATGTACTGAGCATGGTCAAAGAGAGTCTCTCACGTTTAAATGATGCTTGAAGAATGAGAAGTCAGTTTGTTGGGATTTTCTTTTGAATCCTGCATGTGTTATCATCTACAGCTTTGCTTTATTAGGCATAATCAGCAGAGCAGGGCAAGAACAGACCTCTGTTGACTATACCACCTTTGGAAGGTATCAACTCAGCTAAGGTGGAACTACATTTCCCGTAATTCCTTTCCTTCATGGTTCTGAGACAAATGGTGCAGCAGCCATGTTTAGGGCCAATGTGTTGCAGCTCCTGCACATCCATGCAAATCTGGCTGACCTCACTGGCACACTGCAACCACCAGGAACACAGCCCCATCAACTTCTCTTTCTCCTGTTAGATACCTGCATTATCAAATGGGAAACTTAGAGGCCAAGGCAGGATCCAGACCATCCTCATGCTTTCCAGTTTGTCCTTGCTCTTCCCCACTTTACAGCCATCTTTTCTTCCTGGCTTCTGCCATGCTCACTTCAAGTCCAGTAGCAATTATAAAATCAACAGCCTTACACTTTAACCAGCTTCCACAATACAGAGTTATAACCATATATCTCTGTAATTAGTCCCTTATTTCACATCATTCATAGGGCTTACACTTCCATAACTGAACTCTTAACTGATTCAGGGACCCACTCCTTTCCTATTTCAAATTCTTTCTTCAAACTCCTTTCTTCAAACTGTTTGTGATTCAACTTAAACAAGAAAATTAACCAACCATGAATTCATTTGGCTGTGCTATTATTTATACCCTATTTCTGCATAGCATCTCTAAGGATATCATTTGAAGTCTTGTAAATACATTTCTAAAATCAAAATGATCATACCTATAGCTTTCCTTGGACCTACCGATGTAAGAAAAACAAATAAGGTTACTTTGGCATGATTCCTCGTGATTACTATTTCTAAGATCCAACAAGTTACCTGTTTAAGAATTCTTTTCAGAATTTTGTAGGAAATTGCTATCCGGTTTGTTACCCAGTAATTTTCAGAATTCATCTTTTCCTTTGTTTGGGGAAAAAAGGCACCTCTGTGGTTCCCTGTGATTCTTCAGATTACTAGCAGTGCTTCTCTAATCACAGCTATAAATTCTTTCTGTACCCTAAGGATGTAATTTGTCTGACCCTAGAGACTTGTACTAATTCAAAGCAGTTTGATTTGCTCTTACTATTTCTTGTCAAGAGTGTTACCAGCTGTGGGCTAAGGTCTATTACCCACTCACTCTGACCAAGAAAACACAAGTTGAGCACAGCCCATAGAGGAAACAGTACTTACTCAGTATGTGGTATAATGTGTGCTGCTCAGACACTAATGTGCATATAATTACCTAGGATCTTGCTGAAATGCAGGCTTTTCGTTAGCAGGTATGGATGGCACCAAAGATTCTGCATTTTAATAAGCTCCCACAAGTGACACTGCTATTAGTCCATGGACCACTTGTTTAATATTGGAGATATAGTGGGAAGCAGAGACACATTCTCTGGGAAACTAATGAAGTTTCAAAGCCCATCACTTGCACTGGCTCCCTTGAGTAATGGCAGCTTCCAGAAGCTATAGAATATGAATCCAAGGAAGCCAAGGTACAGTCAGGAAGTATCCCATGTAAGCATTTCTGATAAAGTACTTAAATATCTCTGGAAAAAAAGAGACCCAAATCTCCAAGTTTCAATGATTTGTTGTGATTTCTTCTTTCACTTAAATACTCAAATGGTATATAATATTGTAAATTATAATTTAATATTCTCTATCTCAAAGAGGATCCCCAAATTGTGTCATTTTCAGGCCCCTAAAGACCTGGATCTATCAGTGTAAAGTATAAAATTCTGTATCTGCCAGTTAGTAGTGAACTAGTCCAGACATAGACTCCAACCTGGGTTTGAAAAAGATCATGAGTAAAGAATGGAACTCACTTCAAGGTTGCTTTTAATGTGGTTTATTACTGAAGTAACTAAAAACCAAGAATTGCACAGGGTACTGCTACAGATAGAGACTGACTCTCCCCATTGTCTTTTTTTATATCTCATGAATCACTGTCCAGAGTTTGGTGGTCCTAGCAGTCTCCATGCAGGAAGAGGCTCAACTAGGCAGAACTTTCTCCAACTGTAGACTTGTGCATGTGGCAGACAGACCCTCAACAGCGGAATATTTTCCATCTCCTGGTGTTAAGGTCTTGGTGTAAACTCCTCCCCTTATGACTTTCTTCAAACCAATAAAACATTTCAAAGATGTTAAAGTATTAGTCTTGTGACTCTATTATGGTAGACTGGAGAGAGAGAGAGGAAAAAGAGAAGGGAGAGAGAGGAGAGACTCATTCTTCTGCTGACCTTCAAGAGGCACTCATGTGTGAACTAGAGAACTTCCTATGGAGAGTGGAGCCACGTGTCAAGGTGGCCTCTAAGAGCTTAAGGCCTCATTCCTACAACCCCAAGGTGCTGAATTCTGCCAACAACCCAATGAGTTTGGGAGAGCACCATGAGTTCCAGGAAGGAATGCAGCCTCTCTGACACCTTGATTACAGTCTGGTCAGACCCTAAGCAGCGTATCCAGTTCAGCCATTTCGACTCCTGGACCACAGAAACTGAGGTAATAAAAGTGTGTTGCTTTAAGCCACAAGTTTGTGGTAACTTGTTGCACAATAATAGAAAAGACATAATCCATCAAGCCACACTGGCACCCAGAAACCACTTATACTATCTTATGTGGCAATGATTCTTCTTCTGAGGGAAAAGCCTAATCATGATTCCAGAACACAAAGTTCTTACCAGGCTAGTCCGAGAGCTACCTGTCTTCTAAGTCTGCCTTACAGAGTGGGGGTTTCAAGGTACAGACATACCTTGGCAGAGACCAGCAGGACTGGCTATGTAATTTATGAAGCCCAGTATAAAATGAAGATGTGGAGCTCCTGTTCAAAGATTTTTAAGGATTTCAAGATGGCAACAGCAGGTTATCATACCAAGTTTGGGGGCCACCTACAGATATGGCCCTGTGCAACTGTACTCTTGAAGCTGTATCTTATTATCAGGTTAGATATGGCTTGGACAAATTATTTAAACTGAGCCTCAATGCACTCATTTGTAGAAAATGGCATACTATAACTTGCACCACAGAGCACTGCAAAATTTCAAGAGGACAATATATGTGGAAGTCCCTGCCTAGCCTAGGTGCTCAAGCGATATTGATTTGTTTTCTCTTCCTCTCACTCTTTGCTTATCAATCTCAAATCACACACATTCTTCTTTATTCATCTTTTTTCCTCTAAACACAACCAATATAGTAACTTTAGTTTGTCCAAAGACCCACAGGTTACAAGAAAAGCCAAAAATAAGAAATTCTTTTGAATCTTGTTACTTCTTTTCAGATTCTTTTCCTGTTTTATGATTTTAAAAAATCAGCAAGTGATTACAGTTTTATAGCACAGATTCTGAAACATCTCAAGGTTTTCCAACATAAATCTCTGTCATCTTATTACTCTTTTCTTAATATTGTGGCACCCACCTGTCATACTGGTGACTCATCACAATAGACTCTCAGCTGGTATATTTGGGGGTTGGAAGAGGCAGCTCTAAGAATGAAAGTAGGTGATTAGATTGGAAAAGAATCTATTTATTCTTTTTATATTGAAAAACAGTTTCCCGAATGCCTTTAGATCTCGTGAGTGTATGTCCAGCATCACATGGTATCAGCAGTCTATGTAAGAGGAAAGGCTCCAGGAGGCAGATCCTGACAACCTGAGCATACAACTCACTACTACTACTTTGTTGGGAATCATTATTATTTTAGAAAGAATTCTATACAGTTTACTTTCCAGGGATGTGCAGGAGTTATTTTGTTTTCCAATTTTATTTCTGGGCTTGTCTATTTTTGTTTTATAAATTTGTTTCTACCTTTTCATGATTTGCTAATCCCTGTCCTCCCTATTATGTAAAGTATTGTGCAGGCAATATATGACTTAATATTTGATGTAAAGGCCTGGCATGGTGGCTCATACCTGTAATCCTTGCACTCAGAGAGGCCAAGACAGCGGATAGCTTGAGCTCAGGAGTTTGAAACCAGCCTGAGCAAGAAGGAGTCCTTGTCGCTACTAAAAATAGAAAAATTAGCCTATTGATGCCACAGCACTCTAGCCTAGTCAATAGAGTGAGACTATCTCAAAAAATAAATGATTTTTGATATAAAATGGGACCACACATATAAACACATAATCGAGGATCTAAATTCAGAATACTTATACTCACCCACCTCCATGAATGTCAGAATCAATGTGGCTGCATTACTAGCTTGAATGTGTTTATGTAAATAGAAAGTAACTTTCCATATGTATAAGTAGAGTAAATATACTCCTGATTTTTAGTTCACCCATTGCTACAGTCACTCCCAACATAGTCACTAACAGAAACACAGTTAAATCTCTCTTGCAGCCTGAAATAAAACTCATGAATTTTTTTCTGAGAAAATTTTATAAATGCCAGTTGCAAGTATTGAAAGTATTAAGTGTATAGCTTAGATTCATTATAATGGTTTCAATGGTATTTTGTGGACTATCCTAGGACCCAAGATAATTTTGGTAATGATGTTTTAATTATATAAGTTCCCAAGCTAGTCATCTATAAACAAATTTTTGGAATACAAAATACAATGTCCATAATTTGGGACCTACATGAATTATGACATTTGAAACTGTCAAGAGTACAAACCGGAGAAGGTTATGAAAAATGACAATGACATATTAATAGTACATGTTTACTATCCTATCCCCAAAATTTTCCTTCCACTCTTTCTGCAAATTCATGATACCAGCTATTATTTTTATTCATTATTTCCTACCAATCTGGTACACTAAGATTAATGTAGGCATGGCATCCCAGCATCTCTCACCTCTTTGCTTATATCTATGCTTATGGAATAAGAGGTAGTGGTTAAAATCATGAGATACTCTTCCATGCTCTGTCTATAAGATAAAAGGGCTGTATTTGGCTTTTAAATAATAGAAAACTCAACTTGTGATTGTAATGAAATAAAAGTAAAGAAAGGGTAAAAGGAATTAAAGAAGTAAAGTAGAAAAGATGAAAAACAATCCAAAAGAAGACAGAGTTCTGTGGCACGTGAGCATTCAAGTGGCTTAATGTAAAAAATGCAAAGGAATGACGGAATAAACTTTGAGGGAAGTGAGCAGAAAACAAGCCTGCAATGTGTTGGAAAAGAGATGTCCAAAACTCATGGTTCTTTTCATATTTATTAAATACATATTATTACTCATATATTCTTATCCAAGAAAAAATAGTCAACTTCTGGAGCCATGATGATAGCTTCAATAAGTTTAGGTTCAATTTCAAGAGAATTGCATGTTTTCTTTAAAGTGAACATTATTTTCACAGTTTATCAGTGTCAATTCTATGTCTGCACCTTCATATATGATAAAGTCTAGTAGGGTTTCTCATCTGACTTCCAATAAAATCCAAGAAAAGTGGTCACGAAAATTTCAACGAAGGTTGGTGATCAAAGGAAATTGAGAAGAGAGGACAGATTCAAATTTTTAGAATTTTAGAACTTAATCAAAATACAAATAATGAAGGAAATAAGACAGAAAAACACAGTCGTGTGTAACTTGATACACACTGAGGACACTTAATACAAAGAAATTAAGGCATCAATAAACTCTAAATGGAGAACTTTCAATTTAAACCAAAATTCGATTCTGTCTAGACTGAATCTGATCTTACTTAATGTACGTCTCATAAAGGTGTCAGAAGCTGTGTGATTGTTTCTTTTTTGGTTGTGAATATAAAATGATTAAGAATAGAGAAAGTGCCTTTGAGCTCATTTATCTCAAGACCTTAAAGACTTTAGAGAAATCAATCTCAATACTCACTAAATTTGTGAGCTAAAAATTGCTGTAACTATGCACTGTATCATTGCTTTGGTTCTTTAGGTACCTATGAAATATTCTTAAAACTTAGCAGATTTTCAACCAGATCATGGTGAGGTTGGGTTTCAGTGTTAAGAGTGATGGTTAGGAAACTGGGAATAGGATGAGCTGTTTCATTTAGGGATTCATCCTATAGGGGAGCACTTCTCTCGGAAGATCATAGGATTTGCCTGACCTTCACAAGGTTGTCTCAGCCAATGAGTCATCTTTCCAGTGTGGATCCATTCCCATGGCCAGAGTTCCCCCACAACAGAGTTCTCACCCTCCTGCTGAGAACAGACCCTCACTCTGCATAGACAAAAACAAGAAGGGACAGCCTTTAGTCACTCCATGGAGGAACCTCATAACAGCCAATGTTGCTCAGGAAGGAAAGGGGCATCTCAGGAGATGGTGATGTTCCTGCTGCCAGGAATGTCCAGGCTGTCTGTCAGCACAGAAAAGATACAAATATAAAGTGGATGATTATGGTTGAATTTGATGAACATTTCCTACCAGTGATTTACTGAAATCGGAGAAGCACAGAAAAATCAGAGATAAAATACTAGTAATTGAATGGACAATTTTGCAAAGGATAATAGAATGTATAGATGCAATGGGAATGAATCTTTATAAATTAAGATGTAAGTCTTCATTTAAGGTATATACCATTGACAGTATAATATTAAACATGTGTCATGTAATAGTAAAATAAAAAGAAAGCCCCTTGAAAATGTACTTTACATGAGAAAATAAGCATTTAACAATAAGAATTCAATTACTGCCCTTAAAGAATTACTACAGAAAGGCCATTGCTTTACTTTCTGGTCACTGGTTCAGCCAGAATGACTTATTCCTACTTTCTGTCTTGCTAACCCTTTTTTAAAGCAACCTTATTTTAAATTAAATTGGGTATATTCCATATTGGCAACATTTATGTTATGAGGAGTGCCGGAGCACCATGCAGAGACAATTTTTATTGACCTGGCTTCATTTTCCCTCTTCTCTCTTAGTTTTTAGTTCCCAGTTTCATTTTTATGTGTCCCTTATGGAAGATTAATTTTATTAAATACCAGATTTTGCTACACTGGGATTATAGTAAACAGAAATTTGGAATCCTCTGTGTACTCTGCAAAACATTAAAATGACAGAAATATGCATTAAAAAGAATAGAGAGTGTAATAATGCTTCATGTAGCATATTACCTGCTTTCACTCAATACTCCCCACTTTTTTCTTACCAATTATCGAGTTGGGCTCAGCACCTAATGTGCTAGGTTCTAGAAGTCAAACAGTCAATGTAGAGAGCAGGACAAGATAATAGTTGAAAACAAATAATGGTGCATCACTAGACCATGAAGAATAAGAGACAAATTGCCTCATAAGAAGAAGAAATTTTAAGACTTTTAAGGCTAAGAAAATGCCAGACACTTTTGGTATCAGCTTCAGCATGTAAAGAGCTTAGAAGTCACCATTCCCATGATGATATCAAGTAAAAAGCTAAACAAATTAAAAATCAAGAGCCTTTTTAGACAAATCAGAGAATTCAGGTCACAGGGCTAACCACCCCCCACCCCAGATTTGGAAGGACAGGCAAACACAGGGAATCACAGCCAAGAATAGTTTACCTGGTGCAAACTCTACTGCATCCATGAACTTGCAGAAACACTTAAATGATAATTTTAACGAAGTGCTTGAGGCTAAATACAGGCTAGCTTGAGAGTGAGAAACCTCTAGACTAAAGGCCAAATCTAAGCAAGCTCCCCCTGTTGGTGGATTTTACCTCTCAGAACCTCACCAGGACCTCACAGAAAAATGTTTCTGGCAAGGGTGGTATGGCATAGAGCAACCATTTAAAAAATGTACCCAGAGCATTTTTCATAACAAAGTCTTCTGGAGAAAGTGATACAACAGCCTTATCTAACCTAGGAGTAGGGCATTTATTTAACTCCTCTTTAGGCTTCCTGTCTCACCTACAGTGAGAACAAAAAAGAGATAAGAAATACTTGTACAAGTACACACAATGTACAAGAACCCTTAAAGACTGAGATTTAATCATAAGATCATAGAATACTCTGCCTACCCTAACTCTTACCATGGTAACAACAGGGCCCCAGCATAAAAGTGGATACATATGGAAGAGAAGGAAGCTACATATTCTACTTAAACAGGAGTTCGCAGGGAAACCCAAAGACAACAGAGGAGACAAAAACAAGTGAGAGGAACTGTAAGCCTCTGGCTCCTAGAGCTATAACAAACATTAAACACAGTCAAGTTCTTGTCAACACAGAACCTCACACTGAAGGCCTGTTTACCTAACTTACTATTATTTAATACATGATGTCCAGCTTTCAACAAAAAAATTATAAGTCATGATAAAGGGCAAGAAAAAACACAGTCTAAAGAGATAAGGCAAGTATCAGATGTGACACAGAGGTTACAATTATCAGGTAGTGAATTTAAAGTAATCATGATTAATATGTTAAGGTCCAAAGGGATAAAAGTAGACTATGTGTAAGAACAGATGGTCAATATAAACAGAAATACAGAAACACTAAGAAAGGATCGAAAGGAAACAGTAGAAATCAAAAATGCTGTGAAAGAAATTAAAAATGCCTTTGATGAGCCAGTGAGTTGACTGGTCTGACTGCAAGAAGAGTAAGTGCCTATTGATTAGGGAAAGAAACCAGCCCCAAAAGGCTGTATGCTGGATGATTCCAATTATATATTCTGGAAAAGACAAAACTACAGCCACATTTTGAAAAATCACGATTGCCAGCGGCTTGGAAGTGCTAGGGAAGGATAAATAAATGAAGCACGGAGGATTTTTGGAGTGATTAAACCACTTTTTATTAGACTGTAATTCTGGATTTACGGTATTATGCATTGTTCACAACCCATAAAAAATACAGCACAAAGATCAAAAGTTAATGTATACAAATTTTTAATAAACTATAGTGGAGGTCAGGGTATTTAGAGAAGTAATGTAGACCTTAACAAGAGAATCTAAATATATTACAAATGTATGAAACAAACTCACTGAAGGTGAAGGGAGAATAGGTGCTGGCCTAAGTGACTTTGATGATGGGTAGAGTCCATAATACTAAAAGCAAAAGGAACCACACATAAGGACTTTACTCTAGTTAATAAAATTATTTCTCACAGGAGAAGTTAACAATTCTGATACAGCTTTACATGTATACTGGAACTGAGCAACTAAGTAAAGAGGTAGCAAACGGTGGAAACCAGCCAGTCTCTCGCTGTTGGAGTGGGAATTTACAGGTAAGCAAGAAGAGGCCGGAATGATTCACAGATTAAAGCTGGAATCATCAGTAATAACTCATGTTTAGCTTAATATGGATAAAGATCCTTACATATAGAAGTGTGTGTGCATGCATGCTCACGAGTTAGAAATATGCTCACACATACTTCTTTGCACTCTCAACTGAGCACTTAAACAAAATGGCATCCCTTTGAAAACAAAAATATGTTTGTTTCTAATACCAAACATATCTTGGTTTCTATACTATTCTCCACTAAGAAGAACCTGGAGTCTTTAGAAAAATGGTTGATTCTAGTACTAGGGCAAGAAATACACAGAATTAGTCTAGACTCAGCATCTTACAGTGTCAGAAAGTAAGAAAAGAATAAAAAATAAAAACAAACTTCATACTGATGGGAATATACCCCAAAAGCCCAGGAGCCAAGTTAAAGAGCTCCCTTTGGCCAAAGCTGGTACAACTTCAGCAACAAATAAAGTTATAATGATTATAACCCAAAGTATAAAATAACTATCTGTGAGTCCATATTGATATAAATAAGTGATGGATAAGTTAATAAATTGGGATAACAGATGTTCCAAATAATTTATGCAAATACTCTCCCCTGAAGAATGTGGAACATAATTCTCTACTCCTCAACTGTGGAATGAACACAGTGACTTCCCTCCAAAAAACCAGTATGAAAATGGGGAAAGAAAAAGAAAGTAACTTTATAGGAAAGAAACCTGACAAGCAGTCCTTCAGCCAGGTGATCAAGGTCAACATCAGCGATAAATCATGTTGATAGTAGTGCCCTCAATAGGATATGAAAAAAAAATTGGCACTATACTTCTGTTGCATTCTTCCCCTTCCTAAAAAAAATCTTAACTCCTGTGAAATCATGAAAACACATCAGACTAATCCAAATTGAGGGACATTCTACAAAACACCTGACTGGTAATCCTTAAAATTGCCAATGTCATCAAAAACAAGAAAAATGAGAAACTGTCACAGCCAAGAGGAAACTAAAAGAAACATGACAACTAAATACATATAATGTCAAGTAAAAAGATATTAGGTAAAAAATAAGGAAATCTGAATAAATTGTGAACTTCTGTTAATAATAAAGTAACAATATTTGCTCATTAGTCATATCAAATGTTATTAAAAGTAGGGGAAACTGAGCACAGAGTATATAGGAACTCTCTGTGCTATGTTCTTAATTTTGTTCCAAAAATAGTCCCAAAAATAAAATCTATTAAAATACATGCCAAGCTCAGAATGATCAGAAATCCACCTCCCCTCAAAAGCCTATGTTGTCAACTTAATTCCCACTTCAACAGTACTGCAGCCTACTCAGAGGTGATTAGGCCATGAGGTCATGAATGTATCAAGGTCATTATTGAGGCTAGGGGTTCCTTATCACAAGAGTAAGTTTGTTATTGTAGGAGTGGGTTCCTTATAGAAGGACCAATTTGGCCCCCTTCTCTCTGTCTCACATTCTTGCCTTCAACCACAGGATGATACCACCAGAAAGCCCTTACCCGATGTTGGCCCCTTTATATTATACTTATATAATAAGTATACATTTTATATTATACTTATATAATAAAATGTGAGAAATTTACTAGTTTTTTTAAAATTACCCAGTCTCTGTTATTTTGTTACTATAGCACAAAGGATTAGGGCACCTATACCTAGGATTTCATTCCTATTCATATTATTAACTTACTTTTATGACATTGACTAATCAGCTGTGATTCAGGTTATGTAACAGTAGTTGAGAATTACAAAGATCAATTATAAATCCATATCCAAACTCTGCTTTGGGTAAAGAATATAAAATCCATAAAAGATAGGACTTTTAAGGATATAAAATCTGTTAATGATATAAAAATCCTATAAAAGATAGGACTTTTTTTTCTTTCAAAAAAAATCTTCTGTCAAGCTGGGGAAAGGGGGACACACACTTAAAAGGAAAATATTAATTTGCAATAAGCACCAAATAAACATAAGTGCTATGTAAGTTCAGAAAGGATGATGTTATTCAGTAAATCAGAAAATGTGCCATAGAGAAACTAGTGTAAGATTAGGAGAGGTGGACAGAGAGGGGAAGAAATGTGACAAGTACAAAGAGTGGAAATAATAGAGATGGAGTGAGGGAAGTCTCAGGAGTTCAAATGGGAGCACCTGGAGCACTTCTTATTGTGGAAATATGAACAGTGTCCCCAAATGTTGACCCACATGGCAGAGAGCATAACAATTGTAATATTCCAACCAATAAGTACTTGGTAAATTTATAGCAAATATTAACTTTAAAAAATAAAGCAAATATTAATAACTTTTATAACATGTCTTTATTCCAAAGAGCTCAAGCTATTCCTCAAATATAATTTCACTTAACTTTTCACTGAAGTATTAAAAGGCCAGGTGCCATGGATCAGGCCTGTATTCCTAGCACTCTGGGAGGCTGAGGTGGATGGATTACTTGAGCTCAGGAGTTTGAGACCAGCCTGAGCAAGAATGAAACCATTCCTACTAAAAATAGAAAAATTAGTGGGGGGCTTGGTAGCAGATGATTATAAACCCAGATACTCAGGAGGCTGAGGCAAGAGGATCTCCTTGAACCCAGGATTTAAGGTTGCTCTGAGCTATAAGGCCATGGCACTCTAGCCTGGGGCAACAGAGTGAGGTTCTGTCTCAAAAAAAAAAGTATTTAAAGCAGTAAAAGTATGAAATAAAGACTATAAAAGACAGAAAATGGGGTTTCTAAGGTAAATCTGAGGCTAAGATTTGAGTTTTCCAGAATCTTATAGGAGAGGGTTTTTCTCCTGGTTCAGGTTCATCATCTATGGGGTAACACTTGAATGTTCCCTAAAAGGTTAGAAGAACTAGAAAAGTTCCAGTAAATTTTTGAAAGCCAGAGGGTCTAGAGAAACACAAACTGGAGGAAAAACACTGATGTAACTAATGTGTTTGAACATTAAAATGTTTTATTATTTAACATTTTATTTATATAAATATCTATATCCATATGATACAGAATAAAATGTTTTAGATTGAGATTGAGATCCATTTTTCATTATATTATAAATAAATCAGATTCCAGGGGTGCCCTATTTTCCTTTCTCCTTTGAAATCTTAAAAGGGTCCCGTAAGATTAGCCCACATGACGAAATCCCCAAACCAGAGATGCTGGCGTGGATGTGGAGAAAAGG
>CAUYRH010107072.1:0-14463 GCA_963574655.1 Perodicticus potto | reverse complement strand
AAAGGCCTAAAGGAGGAGACAGGGAAAGACCGGGAGAGGAACGGAGAGAGCTTCTCTCTCCCCACTTGAATTCTCTCCCTCTACCAGGAGCTTTAGTGTTTTCTGTATTCTTTTCTGTAAATCAATTCTGTCTTACCACTGAGGGGTGTGTGTGTGTGGAAAATAATGTAATGAAGAATAATAAAATACATGTATTTAACAATAAAAAAAAAGAAATTCCCTAGAACATTTAGAAAATCCATATATACAAAAATTGTATATTCAAATGATAATAAATTTAAAAGTGCAAAAAAAAAAAATAAAACAATAATTTTTTTATTTTTTATTTCAGATTAATATGAGGGCAAAATGATTAGTTTATAATCTTTGCATTTGTTAGGTAAGGTCCCTGTTGTAGTTTTGCCCCTCACCCAGGGTGTGTGCCATATACCTTGCATTGTGCCTATTAGGTGAAAGAACACAAATACCCCTCCTCCTCCCTCACCCTAACTTGAATTAAGTGGAATTAGGAGCTTATCAGACATCCCTGAGGAGCTCTCCCTCATGGACAGACTTGCATTGAAAATCATCTGTGGATATGATCATAATTAAAGGCAGCGAGCAAGTGAGGTACTAAGCAGAGAGTTCCCTGCAGACTCAAGGAGAGGAGCCTTGAGAGCAGAAACATAAAAAGCATTGACATTAAGGGGACAAGAAGGAGGAAGAGAAACTCCAAGAGAAGATGAAAATGAAGAAAGAAAACTAGAAAGATTCATGTACTAGAAGGCAAAGATAGAAAGGGAGTGCTTCAGGAGAATGAAGTGGCCCACAGGAGTACATACTGCAGGTGGTCCAGGAAGACAAGAGTTGATGTGCCCCTCAGTTCAGGGCCTGGACCCATGAGTGGCAGTTCACAGGAGAGGTTGTTGTAGAAGTCAGGATTCTTCCTCCACCCTTCATACAATTTGTCCTTATTGAACACCTGCTTTGTGCCAGGCACAGGGTATACACTATTGGACAGAATCCTCACTTTTATGATGATTAAAGTTAATATTGCTTGAAGGGTAGAGAATAAATAAATAAACCAATGTATATGTGTTTATAGTCTATGGAAATCTCAAAATAAGTTCTAGAAAGTAGAGAAGACAAATTTGCATTTTCTTTTTTTGCTGTTGTTGTTTTTGAAACAGAGTCTCACTATGTTGCCTTCGGTAGAATGCTGTGGCATCACAGCTCACAGTAACCTCAAACTCTTAGGCTTACGTGAACCTCCTGCCTTAGCCTCCCAAGTAGTGAGACTACAGGTGCCTGCCACAACACCTGGTCTTTTTTTTGTTGCAGTTGTTATTGTTCTTCGGCAAGCCTGGGTCATGTTTGAACCCACCACCTTGGTGCAAGTGGCCGGTGCTGTAACCACTGTGCTACAGGTGCCAAGCCAAATTCACATTTTCTTATATTCAATGCTAAGATCAAAAATGCTCTTCCCAACTGACAAGACTTTAGGATGGTTACAGTCTATTTTTTGTTTAAAGTCCACTGAGTGAGTATTCACACTACTCAATGAAGAAATATCAGGGTGCCCAATTTCTGGTACTGTCCTACACCTAACTGAAGGTATTGTATAAATTATATTACTCCCTTAAAATCTGGCAACTTCTGAATTCCATCCATCCATCCATCCATCCATCCATCCATCCATCCATCCATTCACCAAGCCACCCACCATCCATCCATTGTCAATTGATCAACAAGGGTTCTTCCAACTTTCTTCCCATTTACTCAAGGGTAGGGACCCCATCTCATCTATTATGTCTTTTACATTATCCTCAGAGGGCCTATTTTAGTGTTTGGATATTGTGGTCTCTCAAAAAAAAACAAAAAACAAAACGATCAGTAGAAACTGAATGATTGGTTTGCTCTGCGCTGCAGGAAGTAGGGGATAAAAACAAGGCAGTACAAATGCATTTTATGTGGCAGCCTCCAGGAGAGTTGCAGAACTATTTTCTGAAAACTAGAATAAGAGAAAGCATGCCTTAAAATCTCATTAGAGAAAGCTACTCTCAGAGGGAGAGGAAAGGCTATGGGAAAGGAAAATAGAAAAACAGTACAACTAAGTACATATTCTTGCAATTGTGGGAAGGTCTATGGGGAAAGGTATATGCAAGGATGACAGGGCAGCTCAGAGATTATAGCATCACAACAGGAGTGCTTCACTGGGTCAGGGCCAAGAAACCCATCCTTAAGTGCATGGAGGGAACAGCAGATGAGGACATTCTATGTGGAGAAATCAAGGGCAAGGGTGAAATTGAGTTCGATGGCAGAGAATAGAATGACATCTACTCTGAAGAACTGAGCACAGAACTCAGATTGCCTAGGAAGCACCCACACCATTTCTGAGAATTTGGGCTGAATCATGTGTGGAAACCTGGAACTGAAACTTCCCACGGCTGTTGCCAGGATGGAGTGCTGTGCTCTGGAGTTGGCTGTGCTAGTAACTGCCTGCATGTAGTGGATTCATCCTGTGGGTACTAGGGAGGACCAGGACTTTTTGCAAGAGCATAACACAAGCCATTGTTGGAAGGAATGGAGACAGAGAAAGGCTTCGCTCCAATGCTGGTATCATGTTCATTTTTTGATTATTGACCAGTGGCTTAACCACAGATCTGGCTCTGGGACATGCCCTGCTTCCACTTTGGGATTTCTTGTCCATTTTGGACCCTGTGTTTACCCTGAGACCCCATTTGCCACCTGGTCTCAAATGGGCATCTTTATCTTGTTGTGATAGCATATCTCCATGGCCTGAGCTGAACCTAGAATCACAGGATAAGATTGTTACTTTAATTTCTTTTTAAAGCATCAGAACCTCCCTGTTACCCCACCAAAATCTGTGCCCTAGCCTACTCCTGACAACAGATAAAAGAAGAGGCTTTCAGGTAGAGGCTGAGGTGTAAAGGGGTGGGACAGGGTGGACAGAGCCTGCCCTACTCAGCTTCCCAGGCTCTGGGAGCTGAGGCTCTGGTAACTGGGCAGGTTACTGGCAAGGGTATGTGTACCCTTGCGCACGTGCATAAGTGTGATACATGTACATACTTCTGACATATATGTTTTTCTATACTCTATATTATGCTTCCATAAAAGATGGAAATATTTTATTGCTTAAAAGAGAAAAAGTAAAGATGGAGTTCATAAGTATGCATTATTTGGATGAATAAAATTAGAACTTGGGTTTTCATATTACATTTCAGATCACACTCTATTTAGAGAAATTGGAGCCATGAAGTTGAATCTAATCAGTGTATGTGTTGCCTATCAGTTTTGGAAAAAAATCATTTCAAAAATCATGTCATGTTTCTCTCAATTCTGAAATTAAAATGAACATTAGAGAATTTCTCTAGCCCCTCCTTTGCATAGTTCTTGAAGGGATTGTTTAAGAATGCACCACTTCTTATAGCCCAATATCACTAATGAATATTGATGCAAAAATATTCAACAGGATCCTAGCAAACAGAATCCAGCAACACATCAAACAAATTGGTCACACCATGACCAAGTGGGCTTTATCCGAGGATCTCAGTGCTGGTTCAATATACGTAAATCTATAAATTAAATCCAGGACATAAACGAATTAAAAAATAAAGATCATATGATTCTCTCAATTGACACAGAAAAAGCTTTTGATAATATCAAGCATCCCTTCATTTTTATGTCTGAATAATCTTCCATTTGTGTAAATACCACCTTTTATTCCTTCATTTCTCAATTGATGAGCATTTCAATTGTTTCTACTTTTTGAGCATTTTTGATTAATGCTGCTACAAATACAGGGATAGAAGTTTTTCTGTAAATACGTTTTTAGTTCTTCTTGCCATGTACTTAGGAGTGGAATAGCTGGGTTGCATCCTAACTCAATGTTTAACTTTTTGTGGAACTACCAAAGTAGTTTCCGTAGCATCTGTTTCATTTATATTCCCACCAACAATGTATTGGTTCCAATTTCTTCATATCTTTGGCAAAACTTATTTCCTCCTCTTTGTTTATAGCCATCCTAAGAGATGTTTAGTAGCGTCTCTATCATTGTGCCTTTGAAAATATAATTTAATTGCCTTCTGGTGTCCATGATTTCTGATTAAAAGTCAGCTGTTCACCTTACTCAGGTTCCCTAAACATGATGAAAGTTTTTTTCCCTTGCTGCTTTCAAGATTTTTTCACTTTGTATATCAATGTTTTGGCTATGATGTGGGGATAACAACTCATTACATTTCTAATATAAAGTATATTGAGCTTTTGGGATGTGTGGATTAAAGTTTTTCATCAAATGTAGAAAGTGTTAACCATTATATCTTCAATTGTATGAGGGGTGTCTGGAAAGTATCCAGAAAGTCATTTTAAATATTATTTTTCATATCACATACCTGTATAGTTTCTGGACAGGTTCCCTGTTCCTTTCTCATTCTTCTTGTCTTCTGGTACTCTCATGATGAGTAAATTGTTGTATTAATGGTGTTCCACCTTTAAGGCTCTGCTCACTGTTCTTTTTTCTTTCTGGTTTTTTGGATTGCTGATTCTTTCTTCTGAGTGCTCAAATCAATGTTGAACCTTTCTAGTGAATGTTTTACTCAGCAATTTCATTCTTCAAATATAGGATTTTTGTTTTTATATTTTCTATCTCTTTGTTGAGATAGAAATTTGCTGATGTTTTCTATTTGATGGGAACATATTGAGGAGAACAATTTGATGTTCTTTATTGGATGGCTTCCTTTAGATCTTTGAACATATTTAAAATAGTTACCTTGAAGTTGTTGCCTAATAATTACAACATATAGATCCCTTAAAATAGATTCTATTGCCTGATTTCCTCCCACTGTGCTACATCTCACATTCCTGTTTCTTAGAATGTTTTACATATTTTTTGATATGTAGACATTCAATTTAATATATTGTTGCATCTCCAGTACTGATTCCTCACCTTTTGGAGCTTATTATTTGTGTCTTTATTTGTTTAGTTCTTTATTTGGTTTAACTAGTTTGATGAGATATGTTTCACCTGTAATGTGGAGTCTCTAATGTCTTTTCTGAAAGGCAATACCTTGGGCATGTGCACAGTCTTCCTAATCTCGAGGGATGACTGTGGTTTTAGCCAGACTTTGTTTTTGACTATTTCTTTTTCTTTTTAAGCTTCTGGTATTCCTCTATTCATATCAAAATTATTTGATTGCTAGCCGAATGCTCTACTAGTTTTTGCTAACGTCCTAGGTCATTAATTATTCCATAGTCTGATACAATCGAATTAAGCCCCCTGACAGAGACAGGGTGTTTCCAGTCTTTGAGGCTGGATCTCACCCTGTCCTGAATATTACCTCTAGGTTACAGAGCAGGAGCTGAAGGGATAAACTAGACTTCTACTAGCTGTCTCACCTGGATCCTCTATATATAGATGGAGCTGGAGCTGTGTGTGGATGGGAGGCAGTAAGAACTGGTACTACTTCCTGGTTGTGGCCACTACCTACTATGGATCTTTTATAGCCCAGTGTCAGAAAGGAAGGAAATGGCTGATATGCACCAGCTACCACATGGTCTTTGCCTTAAAAATCACGTAGAGATGGAAGCTGGCACTTGGCTGCCAAGCCTACAAGAGAAGCTCATAACTGTGTAGGAAAGGGGGACCCACTCTTCACCAGCTGTCCTGTCTGGCTCCTATTTAAATATCAGGAGCTGATATGACAGTAGGTGCCCCCCAGCTGTCACCAATGTCTGTAGCACAGAGCTGTGGAAATTGAGATCTGCTGATGTTCACTGGCTACTGAAAACACCTAGAGTAGTTTTTCCACCCCAGAGGGCTGGGAGAGATAGGAGCTCTCACTTGTTGGCCAACCCTCTGGGTTTACTGAAATTGCACTCCTGTAAGGCAGAACTGTCAGTGGGTGGGTACCGCCCCTAGTTGGAATGCCTCAGCTTCCCACTGTTTTTAGTGAGTTTCCATAGATTACATTTAGTAAATGCTTCTCAATTTGTAATAAGACTTTCGATTAGTTGATAGAGACTTTAATAGCTTTTGCTAATTTTGACCAGCTAGCTAAATTGATAATCTGTCTAGTAGAGAGGTTTTACTGAACTACTCACAATATCATTTCACAATTGAATTATACAATGTAAAAAACCCTGCCTTATCTTTTGAAGCAGTTTTTTAATTGTTGAAAAATTTCCAACTAATTAACTCATTTCACCTTTACTAAGAAACTGGGCTTCCCAAAACTCAAACAAGGTTTTCTTTCTTAGGACCAGTTTATTAATATGCTTAGACCATACTACTCATACTACAAAGATCATGGCTGGTTATATTTTACTTTGTTTCTAAAAACACAAAGTGTACCTATTGGGGCACTCCACTGGTACTTCAGATCCTTGGAAAAAATGCCATTTTTAGTGTCCTTGTTCACTTGGGTACTTTATCTTTCCATTTCAAGAAAGATATAAAAAAATTTCCCCTTTTATATAATTTTATTTTTTGCCTTGGGAAATGGTGGCTCACCTCTCTGGTTATCCTTAGACTGCTGCTTTGGCTATTTGAAGTTGACATTCAAGGTGAGCTGGGATCTGCACCTGCAGCTGCAGTATTTCAAGTATATGCTGCAGCCTTTGCTCTTCCCAAGGAGTGTATTTGGGCCAACAGAGGCAGAAGGTCAATAGTGGGCCCTGGATCCACTATTTTGTTTCCAAAAGTTAAAGACCTAAGAGTGTTTTCAATGGGCTATTTTTGCTAATGTCAACTAGAAGAGAAAAACAACACACTCACATTCTATCGCTGTAAAAATTATTTCCACTTTAGTGTATTACTATATTATTCTTGTCCATATACAAATCATCTTTACATTATTAAAATTTTAATTTTGAAAAAAC
The DNA here is from genome assembly GCA_963574655.1 of Perodicticus potto. NCBI lineage: Eukaryota > Metazoa > Chordata > Mammalia > Primates > Lorisidae > Perodicticus > Perodicticus potto. Next base: position 7,587 of record CAUYRH010107072.1, on the reverse strand, counting down.
TTTGTGCTGTACCATTTCTTTTAGATCCATAGACTTTGTAGGCAAAAGGTAGAGATATATAAAATTTGTTTATCTTCTTTAAAAATGAAACAATTTATTTTTCAAGTTTAAAAAAGTAATGTTGTAGTTGGTAGAATTTTACAGGTAGAAGAAAAAGATCATTCATCCAATTATTTAATTATTACTGAAGAGTTATGATTCTCACCTTGCCTGTTTTTGGTGTTTATGAAGGCTACTGATTTGTGAACATTGATTTTATAGACTGAGACTTTACTGTATTTCTTGATCATTTCCTGGTGTCTCATGGTTGAGACCTTGGGATTTTCTAAGAATAAGATTATTATCATCAGCAAGGAGAGGTAGTTTGACCTCCTCTGTTCCCATTTGGGTACCCTTGATGTATTTCTCTTGCCCAGTTGTATTGTTGAATAGTAGTGGAGATAGTACATATTCTTGTCTATTTCTAATTCTAAGCAGAAATACTCTCAATTTATTTCCATTCAGTATGATATTGGCTGTAGGTTTGTTGTAGATGGCCATTATCAGTTTAAGAAATATTCCATCTATGCCTATTGAGTATTATTATCAAAAAAGGATGCTGAATTTGACAAATGTTTTTTTCTGCATCCATTGAGAGGATTGAATACCCTTCACAGTAGCATTAAAGAAAATGAAATACCTTGGAATATATTTAACAAAGGATGTAAAGGATCTCCACAGAGAGAACTATGAAATATTGAGAAAAGAAATAGCAGATGATGTTAACAGATGGAAGAACATACCATGCTCATGGCTGGGAAGAATCAACATTGTTAAAATGTTTATACTACACAAAGCAATTTACAGATTTAATGCAATACCCATTAAAATACCAACATCATTCTTTGAAGACCTTGAAAAAATAGTTCTATGTTTCATCTGAAACCAGAAAAAAATCCAATAGCCAATGCAATTCTATGACATAAGAACAAATCTGGAGGCATCATATCACCAAACTTCAAGTTATACTACAAATCTATAGTGATCAAAACAGCATAGTATTGGCATTAAAATAGAGATATAGGTCTACAGTAAAGAACAGAGAACCTAGAGATGAAACCAGTCTCATGTCGCATCTGATTTTTGATGAAGCAAACAAAGGTAAACATCAGGGAAAAAATCCCTAGTTAATAAATGGTTCTGGGAGAACTGGTTAGCCACATGCAAAAGACTGCTACTGGACACGCACCTGTTGCCACTTATAAAAATTAACTCGTGATGGATAAAAGACTTAAAACCTAAGACATGAAACTAAAAACACTCTAGAAGAAAATGTGGGGAGAGCTTTGAATCTTATCAGCCTAGGAAAAGCATTTACAAAAAAGAATTCATTGGCAATCACAGCAAAAATAAAAAATAAATATGTAGGACCTGATCCAGGTAAAAAGCTTCTACATGATCAACAAAGCAAAGAGAAACCCTTCAGAACGGGAGAAGATAATTGCACGCTACAAATTTGACAAAGGGCTGATACAAAGAACTCAAGCAAATTAATAAGAAAAGAGCAAAGAATGCCATTAAAATCAGAGCAAAAGACATGAACAGAATCTTTTCTCATAAGGACAAATGACTAACAAACACATGAAAAAATACTCATTGTTTCTATCAAAGAAATGCAAATCAAAATCACTTTGAGATAATCACCTAACCTTAGTAAGAATAGCCCACACCATAAGGTCCCAAAGCAACAGATGCTGGTGTGGGTGCAGAGAGAGAGGAATACTCCTGCACTGTTGGGGCTACAAACTAACACAGCCTCTTTAGAAAGAAATATAAAGAGTCCTCAAGGAACTAAAAGTAGACCTTGTACTTGATCCTGCAATCTCATTACCAAGAATCTACCCAAAAGAAAAGAAGTCATTTTACCATAAGGACACTTGCACGAGTGTTTACAGCAACTCAATTCACAACCAGAAAGATGTGGAAACAATCCACTCTCCCTTCAACACGTGAAAGGATTAATGAACTGTGGAATATGTATACCATGGAATACCTTTAAGTCACAAAAAGGAGACTTTGTATCTTTTGTAACAACCTGGAAGGATTTGGAGAACACTCTCCTAAGTAAAGTATCACAAGAAGGGAAAACCAAGCATCACATATACTCAATATTCAATTGAAACTAGTAGACTAACACCCAGTGCTCACAGGAGAGAAAAACTCAATTAAATTCAAGAAAAGGAGGGGAGGAGAGGGGCTTAGGTAAGTTCCCACCCAAAGGGTATAATGCAAAGGTATATAGCAACTTCCTGAGTGAAAGACACAAGTACGACTTGGACTTCACCTTATAAATGCAAACAATGTAGCCTGATCGTAAGAGGAAACAGAGCCAAAAGAAGTTACATGATTTGCCTAAAGAGAAAGTGGCTAATTTCAAAATTAGGAGAATTTGTATGACTCCTAGATGCTTCATTACAATTTTTTTAAGAGATGGAGCTCTCACTTTTTCCCAGGCAGGTCTTGAATTCCCATGCTCCATTAATCTTCCCACCCCAGCCTCCCGAGTAATGGAGACTATAGGTTCATCCACCATGCCTGGCTTTTCCTTACCTTTGTAACAACACAGTCTATACTAACAAACGTTATCAAGCAAAACCTGAACAAGTTTTTGGTTAAATCATTTCCCCTCCCCAATTGGTGAAGAGCTCAAATAGTGACTTTTGGGCTTTAAACATTTGCTTTTTGAAAACCTAACTCGGCATACGGTAAAAATATGAGGGTGATTTCTCTTTCCTGGAAATTTTAGATTGTCTGAGATGCAAACAAAGGGGCTGCCAGGTCACCCAGAGCACACACTGAAGTATGCCAAGGAAGGCTTCTGATAGGTCCCAGCCTTCCAGGTCTCCATGGGCCTCATTAATTTGATGTGCTTTGCTTCTATGACAATAGAACACTGGCCTAGTCAATTACTTGCACCTGCATTTCCCAGCTTGTCACGCTCCTCCCTCTCCTTTAAGGTCTGGAAATCATTGGGAAAGAAAACTCTTGCTGAAGGAAGAAACCTCCAGATTTGTTTTCCTGTTGCACTCAGTAAAAGAATGTAAATCTTTCCTCAATAAGGAAAGGTGAATTTATTCATTTAAAATATAAAAGCTGTTTTGACTGTAACATATGGAACATATAAAAATCCAAGTTTTAATAATAAGCAACTCTTTGGTATATTTATCACTTATCTTTTTCTCTCCTTTTTTAAAGGAGGTGTTCTTTATTTTTGTTTCTGTGTGTAAAGATAAGCAATATTGTTTATGCTTGAACACATTAGATCAGTATATACTTCCAATTCCAATATTTTGAAATAGCTATTTTGTGAAATAGTTTTATTCCAGGCTGACATTAACATTCATGTATGTATTTCTTTTTCTTTTTTAGGGAATGCAAATTGTATCATTTTTTACTTTTCATGTGAGGAAGGGCTACAATGAAAGCAAGGGCTAGCAAAACCTAAAATCTCTGCTCTAATATTATCTTACTGGAAAGTTCAAATCTCAATGTTTCCTTCAGTCTTATAATGAATTTGAAGATCCTTTATACAAAGTGGCCATAAAGTTTGTGTGTAATTTAAAATACTGCACAATTTAAAATTGCACACAGACTTTATCCTCACCCTGTATAAGCAACAAAACTTATACTACCCATTGGCTTTGTTTTAGTAAAAGACAATGTTCACCGTGAAAAAGTAAAGAGTCTTCTTCTGATAACTTTAGTTTTTCCATTCATGATATCTATTTAAAGTTTAAAGTTTCTTTTAAAATCCATTATTTCCTCTTTCCTGATATTTCAGTTCAATTTCTCTACCTGTATTTTAAATTCTATTTTCTCTAATCTTCATTAGTTGGTATAATAGATATTTATTGAGCTCAAATTCAGCAAAACACTTACAGTAGCATTATATAAAGCTAAACTAACCTCCCTACATTTTGTAGACAGACATCTGATCTTTAAGAAGTTAAGTAGCATGTGCAAAGTCTTACAACGACCCAAGGCTGACATAAAGGCCTGAACTTCTATCCATGCTGCTAAACAATCAATTCTAGTTCATTATTTTCTCTCTCCATAATATTCTTTCTCCCAACTTCTAGGCATATTTCAGTGTTTCCTTCTTGAAACCAATAATAGAAATTTCCTTCCTGCATCCCATTCCTCAAGCCCTTCTTTTCCCTTGCTCCATAGATGTCTCTTAGATTCAGTCCTTTAAGTCTTCTATTTTTTCATTGATTTCTGCCTAGTTCTATTCCTTGTTGAAAGTATTGATGTGTTCAGGTGGTATTGTTGAATTATCTTTGTTCCGTTTCTGTTGTCCTTTGCTTCATGTCTTTTGGGTCTATGTGTACATTTTAATAATAATTATTTTCTGATGAATTTACCTGTTATCATTAAAATTATCCTTTTTGTCTAATTATAGTCCTTGTTTTACAGTCTATTCTGTCTGATATTTCTATAACCATTCCAGCTCTTTTCTTACTACTTGTATGTTATATATTTTTCATTGTTAAATTTCAACGTAGCTGTGTCTTTGAATCTAAAGTGTATATTTTGTAGGCAATGTATAGGCAGATCATTTTTAAAATTTGTGTTATTTGATAAAAGAATTCAATCTATTTATATTTATATTTATTTACTACAAGGTGAGATTCTTGTCTGTTGCTTTATCATGCTTCCTACATGTCTTCCCCCCCTTTCTCTTTTTCTCTCTTCCTGCCCTCCTTATACAAATACGTATTTTCTAGTGGACACTTACAGTTATCTTGTTTCACATTCTATACAATTTTTGAATTTCTTTTTTAGTAGTTGCCCTGAGATGACAGTATCATAATTTCAAATAATCTTCTTTGGGTTAATGCTTTCTTAATTTCAGTAGCATACCAATTTGTACTCTTCATCTTCAACACATTTAGCACTGACAACAAGGTTATTACTCTGTGTAGTCATCTTTTACAATGGATTAGAGAAGCGTTATATACAAAAGTACATTTATATTATATTTCAGAATGCCTCCATTTTTGCCATTGTTGTTGCTTTGTGTGAATTCCTTTGAGTAAATGTGAGTTACTATTTAGCATCTTTTCATGGCAGTCTAAAGGACTCATTTAGGTTACTTAGGTTTGCTAACAGTCTAAAGGACTCACTTAAGTTACTGCAGGTTTGCTAACAACAAGTATCTGTTTTTGTTTATCTTGATACTAATTTCTTCATTTTTGAAGAAATATTAACTTAACCTCATATTATTTATATTTAACCAGAGCCTTTCCACAATGTATTTCCATTTCTTGCTTCAAATCTTTGTTATTCTTATTGAACACTTTTTTTCAGATTAATATGAAGGTACAAATTTTTAGGTTACATTGTTTTCATTTCTAAGGTAAAGTTCAAGTTGTAGCTGAGCCCTTCATCTAGGGGGCGTGATGAACCCTCTAAGCATGCATGCTAGGTATGTACCTGTCAATCACCCTCTCTCCTCTCCCCATCTTTTCTCCCTCTCATTAGACTATACTTGTGTTTTTCTTTTGTGATGGCAGATAGTTGTTTATATATTACTAAATATTTTATTTACACATATATTACAAACTTATAAAACATATTTTTGTTCATATAGTCTATTGTTCCTAAAAATTTAAAGTCTTATATTTACTCACTTATTATTTATAATTTCTGTCATTCTTTTACATTGTTTAAATCTGGTGTCATTTTCTTCCAGTCTGACGAACTTTTAAAAAAATTTCTGGACATTTTTCTAGGCAAAGAGTTCATGACTAAGACCTCAAAACAAACAAGCAAACAAACAAAAATCAGACAAATAGGACTCAATTAAACTAAAAAGCTTCTGCATAGCAAAAAAAAATGATCAATAGAGTGAACAGACAACTTACAGAATGCCAAAATCTTTGCACACTATACATCGCACAGCTAACTAATACTCAGAATTTTAAGGAACTGAAAAGCTCAGCATCAACAACAATCCCCCCAAATAATCTCATTAAAATGTGGGCACAAAACATTAAAACGTGTTTTTTAAAAGAAGACAGACAAATGGAAAATAAGCGTATAAAAAAATCTTCAACACTATTAATTATCAGAGAAACGCAAATTAAAACCACAGTGAAATGTCATATTACACCAGTCAGAATCACTCTTATGTGTATTAAAAAGACAAAAACATAACAGAAGTTAGCGAGGTGGTGGAGAAAAGGGACTGCTTCTACACTGTTGACGGGAATGCAAATTAGTACAATTTTTGTGGAAAACAATATGGAGATTTCTCAAAAACTAAAAAGAGGGCTACCATTCATTCCAGGGTCCCACTACTCTTTACCCAAAGTAAAAAAAATTGTTATAACAAAATGATACTTGCACTCCTATGCTTATCAGAGCACTATTCACAATAGCAAAGATATAGAATCAATTTAAGCATCCATGAATGAATGATTGGGAAAAAAAGTGACGTGTGTAGTGTGTATACATACATGAAAGAATTCTATTTATCCATAAAAAAGAATAAAGTCATGTGTTTTGGAGGAACATGGATGGAACTGGAAACCATTATCTGAAATAAAACAATACAGAAATAGAAAAACAAATACTGCGTGTTCTCCCTTTTAAGAGGGAGCTAAATTACATTTATACATGGACATAGAGGGTGGAATGATAGATAATGTATAACTCAGAAGAATAGAGGATGGGAAGGGGGTGAATGATGAGAAATTACTACTTAATGGGTACAGTGGACATTATTCAGGTGATGGATACCCCAAAAGCTCTGAATTCACTGCTATGCAATATATCCATGCAACAAAATTACCCTTGCACCCCCTACATTTATACCAATAATAAAATCAAAAATTTTTCTTGTAATAAAAAGTGCTGCCAGTGATGAAGTTTAAAAAATTTTGTTTTATGAAAATATGCTTATTTTGCCTTCCCTTAAAAATAATTTTTATTGTGGAAAACACACATGATATTTACCAACCATTTTGAAGTGTACAATTCAGTGGCATCAAGTACATTCGTATTGTTGTGCAACCATCATTATTTATCTGTCTATACAACTCTTTTCATCATAGAGAAGTGAAACTTCATATCTATTAAACAGTAACTGATTCTATCTCAGCCCCTCCACCACTCCTTTCTGTCTGTATGGTTTTGACTACTCTGCGTACCTCACATACATGGAATCAAGCAGTAGTTGTTTTGTGGTGATGGCTTATTTCACTTAGCATAGTGTCTTTGGGTTCATCTGTGGTTCAGCATATCTCAGAATATCCTTTCTTTTTTTTATAGGAGTCGATTCCTGTATACATCATTCACGAGTAAAGTCCTGGAACCCTCCATCTTCTACCGAGGCAGGCAATGAAGATAGCCAACCACAGACCACCTACACTTGTGAGCCAAAAGAAAGTTTGAAGTTATTATTTAGGAAACAGCAAGAAAAATCCTAATATGGTTTTCTTTTAGCATCATTGAATAAGTGCTTCTGACCTGACGCTGTTCTACCTTTGCCTATTACTGATTACACTAATCAGATTTATGTTTTCCAGAAAGGTCATCAAGCCA
>CAUYRH010107071.1:0-12239 GCA_963574655.1 Perodicticus potto | reverse complement strand
GTGAGAAAACACACCCAATTGACACCTGACTCCATAGAGGGTCAGATTATTTTAAAAGACAAATTTATCCCTCAAGCGGCCCCAGACATTCAAAGAAAACTCCAGAAATTGGCTATAGTCCCAGACCATAACCTGGAGAATCTTCCTAAAATGGCCACTACGGTCTTTTGCAACCAAGCTCTGGAGAGAAAAGAGGAAAAAGAGAGAAAGGAACAGAAAAGAATGACGGGTCTAGTAATGGCACTCTGACAAACAAGCAACCTCCAGGGGCAGAGGGAAACCAGAGGAGCGAAAAACAAGTGCTTCCAATGTGGTCAGAGTGGCCACTTCAGAGAAGACTGCCCCACACAGTACCACTGGCTGCGCAAGCCACCTGGGAAAGACCAGGAGAGGAACGGAGAGAGCTTCTCTCTCCCCACTTGAATTCTGTCCCTCTACCAGGAGCTTTAGTGTTTTCTGTATTCTTTTCTGTAAATAAATTCTGTCTTACCACTGGGGGGTGTGGGGGGGGAGATAATGTAATGAAGAATAATAAAATACATGTATTTAACCTGAAAAAAATAAATAAGTAAAAAATAGGCAAAAAAAAAAAAAGAGAGAGAGAAAGAAAGAAAATACTAGAAGAAAGTGCAGGGAAAACTCTTGAAGGAATCGGCCTGGGTCAATTTTTTATGAGGAGGACCCCCCCATGCAATTGAAGCAGTATCAAAAATACACTACTGGGACCTGATCAAACTGAAAAGCTTCTGCATAGCCAAGAACACAGTAAGTGTAGCAAGGAGACAGCCCTCAGAATGGGAGAAAATATTTGCAGGTTATGCCTCTAACAAAGGTTTAATAACCAGAATATACAGAGAACTCAAACTTATTAGCAACAAAAAGACCAGTGATCCCATCTCAGGATGGGCAAAGGACTTGAAGAGAAACTTCTCTAAAGAAGACAGGCGCACAGCCTACAGACACATGAAAAAATGCTCACCATCCTTAATGATCAGAGAAATGCAAATCAAAACCACTTTGAGATATCACCTAACTCTAGTAAGATTAGCCCACATAACAAAATCCCAAAAACAGAGATGTTGGCGTGGATGTGGAGAAAAGGGAACATTGCTACATTGCTGGTGGGAATGCAAACTAATACATTCCTTTTGGGAGGATGTTTGGAGAATACTTAAAGAGATCAAAATACACCTGCTATTTGATCCTATAATTCCTTTACTAGGTATATATCCAGAAGGCCAAAATTCACATCATAACAAAGATAGCTGTACCAGAATGTTTATTGCAGCCCAATTCATAATTACTAAGTCGTGGAAGAAACCCAAGTGCCCATTGACCCACAAAAGGATTAATAAATTGTTGTACATGTATACCATGGAATATTATGTAGCCTTAAAGAAAGATGGACACTTTACCTCTTTCGTTTACATGGATGGAGCTGGAACGTATTCTCCTTAGCAAAGTATCTCAAGAATGGAAGAAAAAGTATCCAATGTACTCAGTCCTACTATGAAGCTAATTTATAGCTTTCATATGAAGACTAAAATCCAACTATAGCACAAGAATATGGGGAAAAGGGTAAGGGAGGGGAGGGAAGCGGGGAGGATGGGTGGAGGGAGGGCGATTGGTGGGAACACACCTATGGTGCATCTTAGAAGGCTACAGGTGAAACTTACTAAATGCAGAATACAAATGTCTTCATACTCTGATGAAGAAAATGCCATTAAGGCTATGTTAAACAGTTTGATGAAAATATTTCAGATTGTATATGATGTCAGCACATTGTGCCCCATGATTGCACTAATGTACACAGCTATGATTTAATGAAATTGTATTTATTTTTTTTTTTTGAGACAAAGCCTCAAGTTATCACCCTGGATAGAGTGCTGTGGCATCACAGCTCACAGCAACCTCCAATTCCTGGGCTCAAGTGAGTCTCTTGCCTCTGCCTCCCAAGTAGCTGGGACTACAGGTACCTGCCTCAACACCCGGCCATTTTTTGGTTGTAGCCGTCATTGCTGTTTGGCGGGCCGGCGTGGATTCGAACCCTCCAGCTCAGGTGTATGTGGCTGGCACCTTAGCCCGTTGAGCCACAGGCGCCGAGCTGATTTAATGAAAATTAAAAAAAAAAAGATGCCGACATCGTACTTTCATGATTTGGAATAAATGATATTGTGTTTTGTACGGAACCAGAAAAAACCCTTTGTAGATAAGGCAGTTCATAGTAATAAAAACAAAGCCAGGGGCATCACCATACCAGATTTTAGGCTATACTACAAAGCCATAGTGGTCAAGACAGCACAAATATAAAGACATAGACATTTGGAATCGAATAGAAAACCAGGAAATAAAAATAACATCTTACAACCACCTAATCTTTGATAAACCACACAAGAGAACATGTCTTGGGGGAAAGACTCCCTATTCAATAAATGGTGCTGGGATAACTGGATATCCACATGTAAAAGACTGAAACTGGACCCACGCCATTCTCCACTCATGAAAATTGATTCAAGATGGGTAAAGGACTTAATTTTAAGGCATGAAACAATAAAAATCCTCAAAGAAAGAATAGGAAAAAGACTGGAAGATATTTGCCTGGGGAAAGACTTCATGAAGAAGACTGCCGTGGCAATTGCAATAACAAAAATAAACAAATGGGACTTAATTAAACTGAAAAGCTTCTGTACAGCTTAGGAGACAACAACCAAAACAAATAGACAACCTATACTATGGGAAAGGATATTTGCATATTTTGAATCAGACAAAAGCTTGATAACTAGGATCTATAGAGAACTCAAATTAATCCACATGGAAAAAAGCTAACAATCCCATATCTCAAGGGGCAAGAGACATGAATAGAACCTTCTCTAAAGAAGAAAGATGAATGGCTAACAAACATATGAAAAATGCTCATAATCTCTAATTATTAGAGAAATGTAAATCAAAACCACCCTGAGATACCATCTAACCCCAATGAGAATGGCCCACATCCCAAAATCTCAAAACTATAGATGCTGGGGGAGATGTGGAGAGAAGGAAACATTTTTACACTGCTGGTGGGAGTGCAAACTAATACCACCTTTTTGCAAGGAAGTATAGAGAAGAGCTCAGGCTAGATCTCCCATTTAATCCTGCAATCCCATTACTGGGTATCTACTCAGAAGGAGGAAAATCCTTTTATGATAAGGACACTTGTACTAGACTGTTTATTGCAGCTCAATTTACAATCGCCAAAATGTGGAACCAGCCTAAATGCCCACCAACCCAGGAATAGGTTAACAAACTGTGGTACATGTACTCTATGGAATACTATTCAACCTTTTTAAAAAATGGAGACTTTACAACCTTTATATTAACCTGGATGGAAATGGAACACATTCTTCTTAGTAAAGCATCACAAGAATGGAGAAGCATGAATCCTATGTACTCAATTTTGATATGAGGACAATTAATGACAATTAATGACATGGTGGGGGTTGGGGAAGGGGAGAGCAGAGAGAGAAAGAGGGAGGGAGGGGTGGGGAAAGGAAGAGCAGAGAGAGGGAAGGAGTGAGGGGTTGGGGTCTTGGTGTGTGCCATACCTTTTGGGGACAAGACACGATTGTAAGAGGGTCTTTACCTGACAAATGCAATCAGTGTAATTTGGTTTCTTGTACCCTCAATGAATCCCCAACAATAAATTTTAAAAAATAAAAATAAATTTCTAAGAATATGGTAAATACAGCCAAATTATTTTTCAGCAGAAGTTGCGCCAATTCTCATCTTTCCTACAACGTATGTAAGTACCATTTTCCTGTACGGTCTCTAAACTGCAACTATTTTTAATATATTTCTTTGCAACAATTGAAAAGTCTTGCCTTAATTCAATTGATATTCCTTTAATCTATAATAAGTTAAACAAGCTTTCATAAGCTCACAAATTCATAAGTTTATTTGTCACTTAAAATTCTTTGTGAATTTTCGGCCCATGTCCTTTGTTCAGTTTTTTGTTTGTGTTTTTGTTTCAAATAGGAATAAAACCTTTTTATGTAGCTAGTATAGAATTCCTTTGTCTATATGTTTCCCCCATGTGACATGCTAATAAATTTTGAAGTCAATACTACTACAGTGTTACCTTCCTTATGACATGTTACTATTGTGAAACAAATTCATTCCTTGTTTGTCACTGACAGGATAAAATCTTCTCAAATTGCAAATATTATTAACAGTTGTGATAGCTATGATTTTTATGCTAGCTTACATTTAAACAATATATAAAGTTTATGAGACCTTTATAAAGTACTGCTGAGCACTTAGAACTGTTATGCTCCTGATAATTTGGTATATAGTATAGGAATATCATAACCTAAATAAATTTTATTGTATTTAAGAAAATATGAAAATTATCTCATAGCATTCATGCTATGTTACACATGAGGAAACTGAGAAACAGAAAAGCTAGATGATTTGCTCAAATCAACAAAAAGGTATTGAAAATCACTTCTTCTAATGTCAAACCCATTACTATTTTCTATTATTTTACCCTACCACAAGATAGCCCACCAACAGGCTATGATCTATATTTTTGGTATTATTTCTAATACTGAAAGACGTCTGATTTTTCAGCAGTAAGACTAACATTTTTATGCCATTTTCATTTGCAGCAACCTGAACTTGCTCAGGCTGCAACCACTCCTCTGGCCATGCCCTCTTATGACCTCTCTCTCTCTCTTCCTCTTCCTCTTTCTCTCTCTACATATATGCAATCCCCTTTTTAAGATAATCTCAAATTCAACCATTTTTATAAAATCAACCCCTATTTCTCAACTCTTCAGTATGCATTGACCATTTTCAAGTGAGAAAATTGAAGCACATTGCATACCACTTGGCTATTTTAGGCTCTCTATGTTGATTGATATAAAGCTTACAGGAACATATCGTAACTCATTTATGTTCCTCTGCAACAAACACAGTATTATACATACCCCAGACACCTTAAAAAAGTTCATTGAATAAACATTGTCTATGGTCACTGTTATCAGATTATTAGTTAACAGCTCTATTACCTGCATAAATAGTAAACATGTTACATCAATCGGTTAATGATTACAATATGCCTTTGATAATAAATAATAGTTTAAATCCTTTACTTTGTTAACTACTATTATCTTATTACCAAAGAATAGATATAACTATGTTTAGTATTTGGAGGATTTAATTTTGTGACTAGCATAAATTCTGTCCACCTTAGCCCTTGGCTAGAAGTCCCCTATGAAAATTGATCACTATAAGCAACTATTTACCCACATTTCTTTTTGTGACTCATGAGCAAGATATTTCCCTTAGCGGATGATAACACATCATAACTGCCCCAGACACGCTATTCAAAGGAAGTTATATCAGTTTAAGTTTCCACAGAGGATACACTAATCATGTAAATAAATTATACATGGGTACAGGAAATTTCATTATAGCAAATTAGATAAATTGACTTTAAGAGAGGAAAACATAATTGTGCAATTTTAGGAAGGAATAAATATTGACCAAAATGCACATTTTTACAAGTAATGTTATCTCTCGTCAGCAACAAACATGTTTCTTGATCAATATTTGTAGTTTGATTCATTTCCTGCTATATAGAACTTGATCAGCTCATTAATATTTCCAAAGGGTTTTTTTTCTTTTTTAAAAAAGGAAGAGTTGTTTTTAAAAGAAGCTTTTTTTGAAGTCTTTCTTTTTTCCTCTCATAAGTTTCCTAAAGATCTATAAAATGGTGAGTGCAGTGAAAGGTAGAATCTGTGGAGAGAGGAATTTTCTTAAAACATTTAGGGATAAGGACAATGGCATGTGTCTCTGGGTGACCAAGAAACAAAATATGGACTTTCTTTAAATGTCAACCAGCTGAATGATTAGTAAACCATTATCAGGGAAAGAAGGCAAATTAGAAACAATTTGTCATCAGGTAGAAGGTGATGAAAGTTCAAGTATCTTAGATTTACACATTCCTTCCTATTTTTTAAGGTTCTTTCTCACCCATTCAGTTCAACAATCCTTTAGTATTCTGCATCAGGAATGTGATAGATGCTGTTGGGATGAAGCCGGAGAGAAGATACGAAAAGGATAACACAGTTTCTACATCTGCAAAGACCTCAAGACAACTATAGGGACAGACATACGTACATATTTAATGATGTTATATTCCACAGGTATAGAAACACCATGAAGAATGTAAAAGCAAAATGCAATAGAAGCACAGAATAGACAGATAGTAATTCTGGATGATGAGCTCCAGATAAAGGCTTCCGGAACAGCAGAAAATTTCCAAGATTTTGGACAAAGAAAGGCTTCCAAGATTTTGAATCTTGGCAAAGGATGTCTTGGACTAAAAGAATGACATGGAACTAAGACTGAAAAATACTTGACTTGTTATAAAACTGTAAAGGGCCTGGCAATTTATTAACCCAGAAAATGTAAGGAAAGAGAGTGGGTATTAGCACTGAAGTATGGAATAATGTTTTTGAGATCTTTAAATGAAATTATTTGATGATAAGACCTTATTTTTTATGAAATGGAAACACAGAAAAAAAATAGTGAGCCCAGGATCATCAACATCGCAAAATACCCATGAAGTATGTAGATTTGTTTTTTCCTACTAGTGTTAAGAGTATAGTATTGAGAGGCAAGGAGAGCAGAAGATACATAAAAGCTTCCATCTGATCCAGTATACTTTCTACGCCACTCCAATTTTTGATGACTTTTTTCAGATTTCATATTGCCAATGTTGAGAATAAACTTGATTACAAAATATAAACCTAATTAAGAAGCAACAACTTTCAGAGATTGTCTTCATGCATGGAACCAGACATCCAATAAAGTTCTATAATCTCCTTATGTGACTCAATACCTGAGATTGGAATTGCTATGATAGTGGGGATCCCCTCATCAATAAGAATGGGGCACAGGCCCAACTAATTGGGATTCAAGGGAGAGGCTGAACCCTGTTGCCATCAGCACACATGTGATGACCTCTGGCCCCATAAGCATGGACATTTCTGCTTAGAAGAGGGGAAGAGTCAAAGCTCACTCAGAAGTCAGGTGGTAAAAAATAGTATTAATTCTTATAGTGACACAAAAGTCCACATCGGCAGACACTGTACAAAGAAGAAAACAGAATTATATAGCAACGTCTTTTAAAACATAGTCTCAACATATCAAACCCAAGCAGGATGATCTATGAGCAGAGGTACGAAACCCTACAGGCAGAGATGGTTCAATATGTGAGCAGTAGGTAGACAAAGCCCTGGCAGAGAATCCTACAACATCTGTCTGCATTAACTTGAGTGTGAACCCAAATCTGACTTGAGCAGTTGAATAACTGCTTACTGGACAGGGTACTATTTTTTTTCAACAATCTGTCTCTAATTTTAAGAATACAGAAAGCATTAAACCCGTTGTAGCCCACATGGCAGTACTAAGAGAAAAAGGTGAGAGAAAAGAATGAGAGGAAAGGGAAGAATTGAAAGGTATTTTAGCACAAAGAGCTCCTTCCTTGGGTGACACCTGTGGCTCAAGGAGTAGGGTGCCACCCCCATATACTGGAGGTGGCAGGTTCAAACCCAGCTCTGGCCAAAAATTGCAACAACAACAAAAAAAGCTCCTTCTTTACTAGGAAGTTCTTTGTTCCAAGTAATGAATGTTCTTTGTATTGATATGTCTTGCATTTTTAGATCAGAAAAACCACTAAACACTTATTATAAAAAATTGCAAGAGGTATAGAGGTAATTGAGAAAATGGCCTATGATTTCATTACCCAGAGATAAGTATGCCAAATATTTTGACATGTTTCCTCCCATTCTTTTAACTATACAAGTATCTACAATTTCTAGTAAGTTTGGGACCTGGCTATTGTTGTGCCTTAGTTTTGTTCACTTACCGTTGTGATAGGCAGGTGGTGCCTGTGGCTCAAAGGAGTAGAGCGCCAGCCCCAAATACTGGAGGTGGCAGGTTCAAACCTGGTCCCGGCCAAACACTGCAAAAAAAAAAAAAAAAAAAAATGTGATAAACATTTTCCTATATTACAAAATAATCTTTAAAATGTGAAAATAAAAACATAAAGTTATAGCATTTTTGAATAAATAAGAGAGATTGCGCTTGCCTTAGTGTAACTTGACTGCTCTAGCTGGAATTTATTTTCCTCAACTTGTCTGGTAAATTCCTGTCTCACCTCTATATTCAGCTAACCCTTCAACTCTGAGGAGACTTTCTGACAGGCTTCCTGACAGCCTCTCACCACTTCACTTGGCCACGCAGAATCAGGCATCTATCCTCTTCTGACACATTTGTAGCTTGCACATTCCTTGATTAGCATGTTCCCTTCATGAGTTAGGCACTGCGTTACAAGCTTTCTTAACATCTGCTATCTCATTTCTTTCTCATCATAATCTTAGTGTTGTATTGCTTAGCTTCCAACTTTTACAGATGAAGACAGTGAAAATAAGTATGTTCAACCTGACAAAGTCTCACACCTCTTAACAACAGGCAAAGCCATAATCCAAACTCCAATCTAAATGTTGCCGAGGCTCTATCATTCATAGCTACTATCCCATCATGAACATATTCAACTGCATTACTTATATAAAAATTTATAATTTCTGGGTTTTTTAAAGGCTATTTGTATAGTATGGTTATCTACTCCTGGGTTTTAAAACATATGCAGAAACTGGGTTTAAAAAAAATTTCCTGGTACATTTTGTGATTCTTTTATCCCCTTAAGTCCTACCAAAAAACAAAAACATTTTATTATATATACACAGTGTCCCAAAAGTCACCCCTGAACTTGCTATACATAGGGAAAATGTGAACTTGCAGCTAAAAGTACCTTCATTTACAAAATATTTACTATAAAATTTTACAAAGAGGTGGCCAATACATAGAGAATCTTTTGTAAATACAGGGAGGTCATAAAGTTCATGGGCAATTACACATTATGGAATATTACATGTTCTATGTTATGAAATATTACACAGCCACTGGAAGCAAAAGCAACAAAAATATATATAAATAAAATATATGAATCATAATAACAAAATGTTGAGTTTAAAAACTAAGAAACCCCATAGCACAATATTTTTGAAATGTAAAATTGCATGCATACATGCAAACACTTTTTGATGATTGCTTAGGGGAGGGAGTGGAATGGAAGGGATTAGTGAGGACAATTGCGGAGAAGAGGGAGGAAAGAATGATGGAGGGGAGGGAGGAAAAGAAAGAGGAAGGAAGAGAGAAAGGGAAGGAAAAAGAAAGAAAGGTATTTGTACCAGTAAATCAAAAAGTTAATAACAAACTAAATTCTAAGGTTATTGCAGTCCTCTGAATTTGCAGTCCCCTAAATTTATTTCTGAAACTTAATGCTTACATACATAATACTGTACCTTCACTACCTTATACAGAATTAGTTTTTGATAAATGCCTTTTGGTGGGTGGGTGGATGGATGGATGGATGTATAAATGAGTGAATAAATGAATGAAAAATACTATTTGGAATCCCAGATGAAGAGGATTATGACAAATTAGATGCAAACTATTGATAAAGGGGGGCTCATGAATAAAGAGCTACTATTACTTTTGGACATTGTCTCATCCCTACCACTCCAGTGCCCAGGACTTTCTAGCAGCTCCCCAATTCTATCTCCCACTCATTTAGGTAAAATTTGAAGAAGATGGTTTGGATGGGGTTCAGAGCCTGAGGAGGCATCTGCTTGACAGATGGGATAATTCTGAGCTAAAACCTCTGTGTTCTGCTGAATGATGGTCCCCCAAAATATGACCTAATCCTAGGAACCCATAAATATTACCTTATATGGTAAAGTCTTTCCATATGTGATTAAATTATCTCATGATATGGAGATTATTCTTCATTATCCATGTGGGACTTAAAAGCAATCTTATGTACCCTTATAAGAATAAGGCAGAAGGAGATTCAACACACACTCAGAGAGGAAAATAATGTGATGACTGAGTAGAGAGAGATTCAAACATGTTAGCTTTGCATATTGAAGTCATAGGCCCATGAACCAAGGCATGCTGGCAACCATCAGAGCTAGGAAAGGCAAAGAATAGATTCTCCTCTGGAGCCTCTGAAGAGAGCGTGACCAACACTTTTATTTTTGTCCGGTGATAATGATTTTGGACTTCTAGCTTTCAGAACTATAAGAGAATAAATTCCTATCTTGTGGGGTAATTTGTCACAGCAGCCATAGGAAACTAATATAATCTCCAAATGTTGAAAAAAGGTACTGAAGAATTTATGGATTTTCTAAAGTCAAAATATATGTACCTCACACTAGTCTAAGATTTAAGTTTATTAATCAGGTTGGCATTTTCCAGGGGATAAGAGCAGGAAAGAGACATCACTCAAGGCACAGATTAGAAATTTCAGATGTACAGTGGTTTTCAATCCAGAACACTTCTAGATATGTTTCCTTTTTCCCACTCTGGACCAAGAGATACTGAGTCCCCTCTCCCACTTCTATAGGATTCTCCTTAGCCAGTTATTAAGTCTGGTCTAACAAGATGACTATTTTGACATGGATAGAACTGGAGGTCATTATGATAAATGAAATAATCCAGGCACAGAAAGGCAGATATCACATGTTCTAACACATATATGGGAGCTAAAAAAGTTGATCTCACAGAGGTAGAGAATAAAATGATAGATGCTAGAGGCTACGAAGGGTTTGCGTGTTGAGGGGGGTGGTGGAGAAAAAACGTCAAAATGGGTACAAACATACAACAAGTAGAAGGAATAAGTTCTAATATTTAATAGCAGACTAGGGTGACTATAGTTAATAATAATGTGCTATATATTTCAAAATAAGTAGAAGAGAGGATTTGAAATGTTCCCAATACATAGAAATATAAAAGACTAGAGGTTATGTATACCCTAAATATACTGACTTAATCATTACACATTTTATGCATGTCACAAAATATCACATGTACCCTATAAAGGAGTACAAATACAGTAGAATATCTATTGTTGACCGCCTCCCTAAGTTGGCCTAATTTTCATAAAACGGACCTGCACCATATGAACATAACAGTACAGTAGGCCTAGCTCCTCATGTTGACTACCTACATATGTTGACTGATTGTTGCAGTCCCTTGAGTAATCAACTTACAGAGGTTCTACTGTATTTTGTATGAATAAAAAATAGCTCTATCTCCCAGGCTGGTAGTGCAAGAACGACATTACCTTTCAAAGAGCCTTGCAGCCTTTATACACAATCCCTCTTTACCCTCTAAAGTACAAAATAATTACACTACAGGCATAATTCATTTTATTATGCTTTGCTTTACTGAACTTTGCAGACAATGTTTCTTACAAATTGAAGGCTTGCGGCAACCCTCCATCAGGCAAGTCCACTGGCACTATTTCTCCAACAGCACGTGCTATCACATTTTGATAATGCTCACAATATGCAAACTTTTTCCTTATTATTATATCTATCATGGTCAATTGTGATCAGTGACCTTTGATGTTACTATTGCAATTAGGGTGCCACAAACCACATTTATATAAGATGGCAATTTTTTTTTTGAGACAGAGTCTCACTATATTGCCCTTGGTAGAGTGCCTTGGTGTTACAGCTCACAGCAACCCTCAAACTCTTGAGCTTAAGTGATTCTCTTGTCTTAGCATCCCAGTAGCTAGGACTATAGGTGCCCACCACAACGCCCAGCTATTTTTTTGTTACTATTGTCATTATTTAGCAGGCCCTGACCAGGTTTGAACCCCTCAGCCGCAGTGCATGTGGCTAGTTCCCTAACCACTGAGTCATGGGCACTGAGCTATAAAATGGTAATCTTTTTTTTTTTTTCATTAAATCATAGCTGTGTACATTAGTGCAATCAAGGGGTACAGTGTGCTGGTTTCATAGACAATCTGAAATGTTTTCATCAAACTGTTTAACATACCCTTCATGGCATTTTCTTAGTTATTGTATGAAGACATTTGTATTCTGCATTTAATATGTTTCGCCTGTACCCTTCTAAGATGTACTGTAGGTGTGGCCCCACCAATTATCCCCCCTCCACCCCAACCTCACACCTCCCCACCCCTCCCTTGCCCCTTTCCCCATATTCTTGTGTTATAGTTGGGTTATAGCCTTCATATGAAAGCTATAAATTAGCTTCATAGTAGGGCTGAGTACATTGGATACTTTTTCTTCCATTCTTGAGATACTTTGCTAAGAAGA